>PITA01007074.1:0-18127 GCA_004023965.1 Spilogale gracilis | reverse complement strand
GAATTTCAGGTTTCCCTCCAACCCTCCTTGCACCCCAGTCTCCATCCTCTGAGAATGGCCGCAACCCCCCAGGGCCACTAAGGATGTGATCCTTGAAATAGGGGTTTTGGGTGCCTGGGTGGCTCAGTGGGTTAAAGCCTCTGCCTTCAGCTCAGGTCATGATCTCAGGGTCCTGGGATCCAGGCCCACATCGGGCTCTCTGCTCAACAGGGAGCCTGCTTCCTCCTCTCTCTGCCTGCTTGTGATCTCTCTCTGTCAAATAAATAAATAAAATCTTAAAAAAAAAAAAAAAAGTAAAAAAGAAAAAAGAAATAGAGGGTTTGAGGCCCCCCACATGGGAATTTGGAGGCTCCCCATGCCCAAGACCTAGTTGAAATTTCCAGATTCCCTAAACCAATCCGTGGGAAGAGTTAGAGGACTCCCCAGTCCGGTTTTGGAGGTTGTCCTGGCCCAAGTTAGGTGGGCGGTGGCAGTTTCAAGGTCCCCACATGCAGTTTCAAGATGGAAGTCCTGATGAGGGCCCAGACCCAAATCCTAGTAAAAATTTTTGTTCCCCTAAGACTCCAGGAGGACACCAGAGCCTCACACCACAGCCCGGAAGGAAGTCTAGAGGCCCTCAGGCACTGGTGGGGAAACAGAGGCCCTGATTTAGGTGCTTTGAGGAGTTATAACTTCTCCCACTCAACATCACTGCAAATCTCTTGGGGGCTGACTGTAGCTGAGAGAGAGGAACTGGGGCTGCCTGGGACACCCCAGCTCAAATTCCTGCTCCTCTCCTGCACATTATTGAGGGTGATAATTGCAATTAGTGACCACCTACTGCATGCCAGCTTGCATTCACTAAGACCCAAAGAAGCAGAGGCCTTTGGTTGCCAAGCTAGCTGCTCTTCACCTGAGGGAAACTGAGTCTATGAGGCTGACTGTGGACAGGGCCTAGGTTTGACCCGAGAAGCCAGGTTTTGTGTCTCTATGGTAACCCAGCAAGAGTTCGCCCAGAGCCCTCAACCCTACTGAGAGGGACCATGGGAGTCATGGAGGGTGTGTGAGCAGCAGAATGACTGGAGCCTCCGCAAAGCTGGAGATACTGGGGCCCCCCAGCTCCTCCTTTGGCCTCTAGGGGATGTCCCAGCCCAAAAGATGAGGATGTCCAAGCCCCTCCCTTGGCGTCAGTAGGAAACATTTCCACTTCCAGTATCTGCCCCTGTGACCCCAGGACACCACGTTGACTGTCTGAGCCTCAACTTCCCCATCTGTAAAGTGGGGCAATAACAGAAACAGCCTCACTGGGAGCAGTCAGTGAAGAGATGTAAGTAAAGTGCTTTAGCATCCAGTAGGTGCTCAATGGATATGTGGGGCCTTCTGCCCAGCCCGTGAGGCTGGAACGGGTGGACAAGCACACAGCACTGAAACGGGGCACAGGGTGAGGGGCACATTTTGGGAAGGGACACTCGGGTCTCCTCGGGATACACTGAACCCAAAGGGCCTGGGGGTCCTCCAGAGCCCCAGAAGGAGTTGGGCCCACAGAGGGGGGTAGTGTGGGGTGCTGCAACTGCTGTCTCCCCTCTTCCTGTGAGAAGTCTGCCCAATTATAGGTTCTTGGCTGTAGGGCCGCCGTAAAAGGGTGAACTCTCCATGGTCATTGTCATCGTCAAGCAGACAAGGGGTCTCCGACAACAGCTGGACCAGGAGGCCAACCCCAGAGGCCTGATTCTTCAAGGAACCCCTCGGAGGTAGGTCACAGCCAGACATGAGACAGAGGGCGACACCACCCAGAGCTGGCTTGCTCAGACGACAAGTTCCAAAGAGCTAGAAAATGAACATTCCTCGGCTGTGGGCGCTGGGCAGGCCACTCCCGCTCGGTGAAACGTAAGCCGGGCCTGGCTCCGTGGATGGCGTGTTTTTCCAGCGGCTTCTTCAGCCGCAGCCTGACCACAACCTAGATTCCGCTGGGCCGGCCATTTCCAAGTGTTTGTGTTCCGCTGGGCCAGACAGCAGGCGGGGGCCAAGACCAGGGGCCCAGGCCTCCCAGAGGGGAGGAGAAACACCCTTGGGCCTCTAGTTGGACGTGCTCTGCCTGAAAGCCCCCATTAAAACCTCTAAGCAACCAAATGACCAGGTATAGGGATGAACTTACTGAAGAAACCTGGGCGGGGCGGGGGGGGGGGGGCTTGTGTGCAAACACGTAACCCCTGGCCAAGCTGGCTTATTTGAGCCTCACTGTTCTGTCCTTCGAACTTTAGGGGCAGCTTGGGGGGCCAGGTCAGCAGCTAGTTTCGGGTCGGAGGCTGGGATTGTGTATGTCTGCCTTGCCCCCCCGTAGGACCCTGGGCAAAGTACTTCTCTCTCTCAGGCTTGGTTTCCTGAGCTTTAAAATGGGACTGATAATGGAAACCTTTAAGGGTTGTTAATGGGATTCAAGCCAAGAGCAGGTGTGTCACAGACCTGAGGGCTCTTCGATCCTTCCTGGTTGGATTTGGCTGTGCCTGCCCATCCGACTAGAGAGCTCCCTGCGCTTCTGAGTTGGATCCTCAAAAGGAAGGCGTGGAGACCTGGGATTTGTCTGATGCTGTCATTCCCCTGCTTCAAGTCCTCACGGACAAAAAGTCAACTCTGAAAACAGCATTCAAGACCGTCGGGCCTCTGATTTTGATTTAGCAAACTCCTATTCATCTGTCAAACTTATATCAACTGCTCTCTCTCCCAAAAACCTTGCCTGAGCCCTCCTGTTGGTTTTCCCAGCCCCTGGCCCTCCTGCTGGCCCACACCCGACCCCACAGGCTGGGGTATCTCTACCTGGCTTAGCTTCGCTCTTTAGAATGGGGCTCTGTGAGGGCCAGTCCGCAGGCTGAGTCTATGCATGAGGGAGCCTATTTGTATCCACAGGTCTACATGTAGACATCACATGGGAGCATGTGTGCACAGATGTGTGTGCATGCGCGTGTGTGTGCGTGTCCCTGAGTTGGGCCCCAGACCACCACCTGTCCCCAGACCACCGGAGACATCAGCGAGGCAGGGAGAGTGAGCTGAGCAGGGCTTCTTTATGACGGGAGCCTGGCTTGGCTACCGCCGCTCAACCAGAAAGAATTGGAGGTATGAGCAGCCAGCCTCGGCCTCCCCCACGCCAGCAGCATGCCTGGCGCCCCACCAGCTTCATCTGGGACAAGAAGGGAGGCTGGGGCCCGCGGAAGGGCTAAGTCCCGAGTGGGAGCCCCCCTCCCACGCCTTGATGGAGGCCCCACCAGGCAGCCTTCGAGGGCATACCTGAGGTTTGGCAGCCCCAGGGCCGGCCCCCAGGGCTGAGTCAGCAGGAAGGGATTCAGGACTTCCCAGGAAAAGCATCTGGGGCTTTGAGGTGCCCGCCACCCCTTCCCCCACCCTCTGCAGGGCTGCAAAAGAGCAGGAGGTGGGGGCGCCTGGGTGGCTCAGTTGGTTAAGTGACTGCCTTCAGCTCAAATCATGACCCCAGGGTCCTAGGATCGAGCCCCACATGGGGCTCCCTGCTCGGCGGGAAGCCTGCTTCTTCCCTCTCTCACTGTGTTTCTCTCTGTCAAATAAATAAATTAATAAAATCTTTAAAAAAAAAAAAAAAAGAGCAGGAGGTGCCGTGTGTGCCCCGCTGTGGCCCAGGGTGCTTGGGGGCGCTGAACTGTGGGAGATGCGAGGGCTTACAGTAGGCCCTGACTCGGGCAGTCCAGCTCTCTGGGGTCAGAGCCCCCCAAGTGCAGGTGGATGCAGGGAGACCGTGGGGGTGTTGGTGCTACACAGTTCGCAGGTGTGCTTGACCGCACACACTGTCATATGACCCTGGACGTGGGCTGCCAGGCAGGGGGGCACTGCCCCTGGGCGGCTGCCGGAGGCGGGGGGCAGAGCCCTGCCTGGCTCGGGTACCCAGCACATTGGGCAAGTCTGGCCACACATGCTTTGGGGGGCTGGTGACTGCATGCAGGGCTGTAATGGAGAATGAGAGCGTCACCCAAACGGGTGACAGGAAGGAGTCCCTGGTGGTATGGGCGGGTGTGTCTGGGGGGGACAGGGACAGGGTGTGACGGGACAGCGTGACCTGGGAACAGATGGTGAGGGAGGCCGGCTCCACAATGCTGCTCCGCGGCTGTGACCCTGGGAAGCACAGCCTCTGTGCCAAAATGCTGGCATCTGTTACTCCCCTTCAGACTGGGGTCTCCTCCCTCCGGCCTGCCTAGACCCTGCACCCCAGGCCCAGGAGCAGGACGGCAGCGATTCACCTGGCCTGTTCTTTCTCAGCGGGCACCCTGCCTGTTTCCACCGTTCCCCTCAGCCGCCTGAAGCCAGGTCTCCCCGCCAGGCTGGCTCCAGTCTTTGGGGTCTGAGCCTGGGACATACCCAACTCTGAGGGCTGATGAGAGAGACAGACGGGGCTGGGGAAGTGGTGGGTGGCCGCGCCAGGTCCTCGAGGCCTCAGAGGAGGAGCCAGCGATGTTCAGCCAGGACAGGAGGCAACCGGAGGGGAGGGGGTGCCGGCCTGCAGGGCCTGGACCCCACAAGGGCTGCCACGTGGGAAAAGGCAGACCACAGTTCCATAAAAGAAACACTTTCCAACAAGCTGAATCCCGCACCGGCTCCAGAGGAGTCTTTGTTATGAGAAAATGTGTAAGCTTTCTCCGCTCCAGCACCTTCCCTAGCTCCCCATCCCCTGCTAGACATAGCTCAGGCTTCTCACTCAGCATTAAGGCTCCGTTCACCTCCCTGCATGCTTCCCTTCTGCCTCAGCTCTCCATTTCTGCCTGAGGATTCCCTCCTCCTGCCTTCACAGACACGTTTCTAGCTGTCCAGAACACGCTTCCTGTCTTGCCTATGGGCGAACTCCTACACATTCTTCAAGACCCACCACCTATGTCCCGTTCTCTGGGAACTATTGCCCTTCCCCCCGCCGCCCACAGTGTTCCTGTTTGCTTTGCGACCATGGGAAAGTCCCTTCAACTGTGATATGGGGGTTGTTTGTGTGAAAATGACCTTCCTTATAAGCCTGTTTTGAACCCCAAGATAATAAATGCATACTAAATACCCCTGAAGTGAGTCAGGCCTTGGGGCAGCAGGGAGGGCTTGCATCCAGTCAGTGATTAATGTGTGCTTATTATTCTCTTCCTCCTCTTGGATTCTGTGGTTGTTTGTTTGTTTGTTTGTTTTTTAAGATTTTATTTATTTATTTGACGGAGAGAAACACAGTTAGAGAGAGAACACAAGCAGGGGGAGTGAGAGAGAGAGAAGCAGGCTTCCCGCTGAGCAGGGAGCCCAGTGAGGGGCTCGATCCCGGGACCCCGGGACCACGACCTGAGCAGAAGGCAGTTGCTCAACCAACTGAGCCACCTAGGCGCCCCAGGATTCTGTGGTTTTAAGACTCTCTTGTTTTAAGCATTGTTCCAAGATTTTTCTCCCACTCACAGTGCTAGGAATTTTAAGAACCCCTGGTTCTAAAATTATAAAAGTCTAAAATGCCGTGGGCGGGCTCGAGGGCCTCCTTGTGCCCTGAGCTGACCCCAGATGTGGCTGGAGCCAGGGTCTCTGGGGGGGCTCATGCTCCCCACTCTCTCCATGCTGAGGGAGGGTGGTCTGGCAGCCCCGGTTTGGGGGAGAGAGCAATGGATTTACCAGGAGGTGGAGGCCAGTGTTCCAGGAGGGAGGAGGCCGGACTTCTGGCTCTGCTCAAGGCAGCAGCAAGAGGCACGGGGCTGGCGGCTCAGGCCGGCGGCTTTTTTTGTCTTGGAGACTCAGTTTTCTCATCTGGAAATTGGAGCTAAGTGCTGTCCTCTTAAAAAATGTCACCAGGGATGGGAGGACCTGGGGCTGCTGTCCCTGCCCTGTGCCAGGCTTTGGCTGTGCCCTGCCCCTGGAATGCCCTCCCCGATCCACTTCCCTCCGGGAGCCTCTTGTCCTCCTGGCCCAGCCACGGTGTCTGGGGAGGGGGCTTCGAGATGCCGCCCAACCTCCCCCGCCCCGCCCCGGGGAAGGGAAGCCAGCTGCCTGCCCCAGGCCTGGCTGCCCTAGGTCTGGCAGCGGCCACAGCCCCAACACTCTCTCAGTGAAAGGCATTTGGCCATGACGCCTGACACCTCATCACTGTGGGCCTGGAAGCCGGCTTACCCGCCGGCTATAGAGGGAGGGCCCCTGGCGCTTGCTGTCCCCGGGACCCCACCGGGCAGCCTGAAGCAGGGCTTTGGGACAGGTAAGCTCAGAGCCCTGGTCACCTTGGCCAAGGACCTGCCCTTCTGAGCCGGGCCCTCCCTGTCACCTTGGGGTGCGGACACAGGGAGTTCTGGGTAATTGCACCTGCCTCCGGGCTCCCAAGGGGCCTCAGGGCACCTCTATGTCCATTTCTGCCCATCCAGGGCGAGGCTGGGGTGTCGGCAACGAAGGCCTTCCAAAGCCCGACTCCAGCAGAGTCCCAAGGCCCACTCTCAGAGACTGGGACTGGGGTCTTTGGGTTTGTCAAATTCTCCCCCAGCCTCTAGACCCCCAAGGCCACCCCCTGGGCAGGGGAAGGTTGTTCCCATGAAGGGAATGGCCTGAGGGCAGTTGTCAGACTGACAGTTCTCTGGATGGACAGGAGCCAGCGGACTGTGTGGGCTGAGTGTTGGGGTCTGTGTGGGAGCCCGTCTCCCTACCCAGGAGGTTGGTAGGGACGCTGGATGTTGGCACAGAGCTGAGATCTCCAAATGCTGGGCAGGTAGATGGTGGGGTGGGCAGGAGGGGTGGGGCAGCAAGTGGCTGAGCGCGTAGGCTGCTGCTGGAAGGCTTAAGGGAACGGCCCTGTACCCCTACTCCCTGTTGTCACCCCATCCCTGAGGCGACGGACAAGGCACAACGCCTTGCATCCCAGGTCCCCGATACCTTCTGGGGCCAAGAGAGTCTCCTGCATGCGTTGGAGGGCAGCCACTGGGCCATCCAGGCAGCCCTGCCGCTGCCAGGATTCATCTCAGAGTGTGGGAAGCCCTTTGCCTCTCCTTTTAGGGGCTCAGTTTCTCTGTCTGAAAAGTGTGGGTGTGGTCAGAACAGTGCCTGCGCCATGGGGTGCCAGGAGGGCTCGCGCACACGGGGTGCCAGCCAGCAACATTCTGCCACCTCTAGCCCGAGTCCCACGGAGGTGGGGGGCCTGGGGCTGTGGCCTTGGGCAGCCTGGTCACCATGTGGCCAAGACATGGCCAGGCCACAGCCGGGTGGGGCCGAGGGCGGGACAGCGTGGCCCTGGTTGAGGAAGTCCAGAGCAGCCTCCGCTCCTGCCGCCTGGGGCCTGCACCCCTGCCAGGGCCCTCTCCCTGCCTGCTGCCGCCCTCGGGCACAGGGCCAGATGGGAGCCGCTGGCCACAGCTGGCTCAGACGAGAAGGCCAAGGCGGCAGCGGCTACCGTGTTCAGCGGTCGGGGCCCGCACCGGCTCGGGCTGCCCACGAGGTGGCTCTCCACACACGTGTCGCAGACACATTTCTGTGCGCCTCAGCCAGGAGCCACAGGCCAGCCCGAGGCCCATCTGGGACCTCGTCGAGATCTCTGAGTGGCTCGCACATCCATGTCCAGATGTCTGCCTGCCAAGGTCTGGGGCCAGCAGCCCTAACTAACCTCCAAATTCATTCCCCAAGATTGACACCGTAAGTTCAAAATGAAGCATCTTTAATTGATTCCCTGCCCCAACACCCCTGGGGGTGGGGGGGGTCTCTAAGCACCAAACCTGTGAGAATTGTGCCCCTCACCCTCGGGAACCAAGAAGCCCCTGCCTTGTTCACTGGGCCCGGACTCCCCACCCGCTTACCCCCTTGACCAGCCCCATGGGCTTCGTTTCAATAAATAACCCCTAGAACGAAGCTCGGGGCAGAGGACCCAACAAAGCACCCAGCTCAACGACACGGATAGGGCGCTTCAGGCGAAGGCTGGAAAGCTCAAGGGGCAGAATAAGAATATCTGAAATCAGGGTCAAAACGCACATGAAATCAGAGCCAGAGTGCAAGCCAGAAGCAAATCCCTCCGGGCCTCTGTCAGATGCCGGATGGTCTCCCAGGATGCTGGCTCCTGCCATCAGGAAGAATGCCATTCTGTGTCACACATCAACAATCCCCTGCCTGGCGTTTCCACAGTTGGACACTCCTGGGTCTTGACTCTGAATTCTGGGCAGGAGAGGCAAGTGAGGGGCCCAGAAACCTAGGGAAGGGAGCATTTGGGGAACGGGGCTGAGACTTCCCAGGTTCAGAGGAGTCTGGGGCAAGGCAGAGGAGTGAGGCTGGGAGCCCAGGTCACTGCTGGGCCCTGCCCTGGCGCAAACGGAGGGGGCCTGTGGCTTGAGCTGGTGCCCGGGCCGCCCGGCCCATCTCCCTGCGGATGTCACCAAGCGCTGTTGCTGGGGACTCCAGCAGCCTCTGAAAGAGACTAGGCCGGCCGGCTGGTGGCTCCCGACACTGGAAGGTGACTGCTGTTCCAGCATCAGCCTTCATCTCCCTAGAGAAGCCGTCAGAGGAGCCATCAAAGCAGCGGCCGATGGCAATCTCCTTCGCCAGCCTGGGGCTCTGGTCGGTTACCGTGTAGACACCGTAGTTGTGACCCAGAGGGTCCAGTGGGGCCAGCATGCTGAAGGCAGCCGGGTCATCAGCCAGGGCTGGTGGGGGGTGCCGGGCCAAGTAATCCCGCAGGAGCCCGTTGACCGCCACACGGCGGCAGCTGCCCTGGGGCATAACCGTCACCAGCGTCCTGTCCACCTGACGCTGGTCGAAGAGCATCCCGCTGCACTTGAACTCTACGCAAGCGGCGGACGTGCTAGGGCGCTCGGGGTCTCGGACGCTGCGGGCATCCCTGAGCCCATAGAGCTGGCCCCGGGTTCGTGGGTGGCTGCCTCCTGCATTGTGCGCCCGGACCATGTACTCCTGCGGGCCCTGGATCTTCACTTTGAGGAAGCAGGCCCGGAACTCCTGGGGGTTGGGCCACCAGGCCAGGAGGTCTCCAGTCCAGGAGGCGGGCGCGCCCTCGCGGAACGGAACCACGTTGTACTCATATTTGTCAGCCTCCACGCGCGCGAAGCGGAAGTGGCTGGCGGTCACCGGGGCCTCCTGGCATTCCCGCAGGCTGCGCCACGGGTACACCGGGCCGTTGGCCTCGGCGGGGTCGCCCGGCCTGGGTTTCGCCAGATTGATGCGGAAGCCATTGCGTTTGAGCGCCGGGTCGTCGTGGTCGGTGCGCCGGTAACGCAGCCGGTCCAGGTAGGGCTGGGCCACGCCCACGGGGGCCGCGAGTGGGCGGGGCCGGGAGGGGGCGGGCTCCAGCTCCTCCCCGCCCAGGGTGGCCGTGACCAGGGCGGTGTAGGCATCGGGCCGGTCCGCGTCGCAGAAGGCAGGGAGGCAGGCGCCATTGGGGCCGGTGACAGCGCTGTCAAAGCGGCCCCAGGCACGAGGGTTGGCCGAGTAGCCGGGGGCGGGCTCCAGGTTGACCAGCGTGACCACCACACCCTCCACCTGCTCGCTGGGGGCGAACTTGTCGTTGGCGTAGGCGCGGACCTTCACGAAGCAGCGGCGGTGCTCGGGGACGTCCAGGTTGAACAGACGCCGCTCGCGGATCTCCACGTTGCCCACCAGGAAGACCCGCTCCTCCCGGCGGACCCGAGGGGCTGCCGACCCCTCTAGCTGGAAGCCGCTCTCCTCCTCCCACAGGCCTGTGTCGGGGTTCAGCGACCACAACTTGAGGGCCTCCACGTGGCCGGCCATGCGGATCTGGCCGGCGTTCACGCGCACCGCCACGGGCCCCGCCTGCAGCTGCTCCATGGAGCCCGCGGCGCGGAGGTCCACGGAGAACATGCCATAGGTGCGCAGCGGGGCCAGCTCGCCGTCACTGTCCACAAAGCGCAGGTCACTGGGGGCGGCGGCCGCCGAGGTGAGATCCCGGGGGTCCACGAATGTCACCCGGGCCTCCACAGCCCCCGTGTAGGGCTCGCCATCTGCTCTGCGGAAGGTTCCGGCGGAAAGGACCAGCTCGCCCAGTGGGGCCTCGTCTTCTGTCTCCCCGAGAGGGATCGTGTTGCTCTCGTGGGCATCTAAGATGACAGGGGCTTTCTTCCGCATGGCCTTGACGTCGTGGTACACGCCGCCCCCTCGAGGGTCAAAAGGCAGGACTCTGACAGTGTCCATGAACTCCCCACTGGGGTCCACGAAAGTTACCACCAGCCGCTGCGTGGAGGGAGGGACCTCGAGGGTGAAATCACCCTGGTAGGAGGTGAATCCAATGGGCTCCTGGCCTAGCAGGATCTGGGCGAAGCTCAGGGGTTCCCCTGAGTCAGAAGCCAGCACACGTCCCCGTACCAGTCCCCGAGGGGGCAGACATTTCTGGCAGCCACATTCGGCCACCACCTTGACTGGGAGGATGTAGTTGGAGCAGTGGATCTCCCTGCTCTCCAGGTGATGAACAGAGCAGCAGCGGGAGCCTGCATTACCACACCGGGGGCTGGAGCCTGCAGGGCTGGGGCATGGGGTGTCCGGGCAGAGGCCCACATCCAAGTAGGTGGGACCACTGCCAGGCGGACTACAATCGTCTGGGAGCTTGATGAGGTGCTCTCGGGGCTGGGGATTGCAGGCTGGCTGACCCGGGGCTGCAGAGCAAGAAATCAATCAGATCAGAGGTAGAGGGAGGGTTCCATTTGAGTCCAAGTTTGGGGACCTGGATTGGGGTCAGGGACTCAACCCAGGGGCTCAATGAGGGCCTGGGATCAGACTCAGCAAAGAAAGAGAGCCGTCTAAAGTTACAGCTCCATTTGGGGTTGACTTTGGGCTGGTGTTAGGTCTCAGTTCAGTTTCAGAACATGCTCAAGGTTGGGGGGCAGAGGGTGCTCACCAAGCACAGTGAGGTGGGCGATGCCCGAGCGCACAGTTCCTGCATCATTCCATGCTTTGCAGTGGTAGGTGCCTGCCTGGTCTGGCCGTAGCCCCCGCAGCTCCAGATGGGCCCCGTACCTGTGTTCTCGTCTGTCCAGCAGGGTTCCATTGTGGAACCTGGGTGGTAGGGGGGCAACACCGTGGAGGCCCTTGACATAGGGAAGGGACTGCACCTGCCCCCGGCCCCACACATGGCCCAGGAAGGTTGCAGTGCAGCTTCCTCCCAGTCTCCAAGGCACCATATTATCAGAGGAGATCCGGTCAAACCACAAAGCGGGGTGCAAGGCCCTTGGGCTTGGGACAGGGCACTCACCAGGAGTACTTCTTAGGCACAGGGATGCCTGAAGCTTTGCAGCAGAAGGTTACGTTCTGTCCTGCCTCTCGCACTCGGGACTCGGGGTGCTTCACCAGGTAGGGCTTTTCTGGGGGCAAAGGTCAAGGTCCTGCCCCATCCCAAATTCTCCCAACAACCCTTCCCAATGGCGGGACCTGATCCTTTCCCTTCCAGGGATGCCCTGTTTCACCTGTGCCTCTCTTCTGGTGACCTCCTCATTCAATTTCATCCCATGGCTGCTCAAAATGGTGCCCCATTTTTTTTTTAAGATTTCATTTATTTATTTTACAGAGAGAAGTACAGCTAGAGAGGGAACACAAGCAGGGGGAGTGAGAGTGGGAGAAGCAGGCTTCCCGTGGAGCAGGAAGCCTGATGCGGGGCTTGATCCCGGGACTCTGGGATCATGACCTGAGCCAAAGGCAGCTGCTTAATGACTGAGCCACCCAGAAGCCCCCCATCTTTTAAAAAAAATTTAAGTAGGCTTCATGCCCAACGTGGGGCTGGAACTCACAACCCTGAGATCAAGAATCCCATGCTCTACCCACTGAGCCAGCCAGGTGCCCCAAGATAGTGACCTATTTTTTTTTTTTTAAGAGAAAGAGTGTGTGAGCAGGGAGGTGCAGAAGGAGAAGGAGAGAGACACTCCTAACCAGGTTCCATGCTCTCTGTAGAGCCCAACTTGGGGCTCAGTCTCATGACTCTGAGAACATGACCTAAGCCAAAATCAAGAGTTACTTAACTGAGCCACCCAATCTGACTGCCCCATCTTAATGCTTCCCTCCGCAAGTCTCTGTCTCACCTCCCAACTTCTGCAGTGTCTCATTTTATTCATTCCCCTCGTGACACCATATTTAGTGTTATGCCTTCTCCAATGTCCATGTCACATCTTATTTCTTCCCCAGGAACCTCATGCTACATCGCATCCTCCAAAGTACTTGGCATCATCCAGAATTTCCTTCATAGTTTCTCAGCAGCCCCTCCCCACCGTCCTTGCCAGGAGGCACTTACCCAACTTATGAAGGACAACAGTGACCACAGCAGAGATGGAACCATTGGCCTGGGCCTGGCCCAGGCCTGCAGAGAAGCCATCCATTTGGGCACTGACATTGGCCCGGCTACTGGCACAAACTCCAGGCATCCGGAAGTTTCCATGGGCATCAGTGATGGCCGTAGTGCCAGACCAGTCTCTCAGGGAGACCCTGGCTCCTGGCAGTGGACGCCCAGATGGGGTGACCACCGAGCCCAGAAGGATGTGATCAGGACACCTGCAGGTCTTGGAGCTGCATCCTGGGGGACACCGGGAGGCAGAGGGACAGGGGAGCCTCTTCACTCCCTCCTGAGGCGAGTCTTCCACTCAGTCACTCAGCAAAGATGCCAAAACCCTCCCCTTTGTGCCCCTCAGAGACCGTAGCATGGTCCTGCTTGGAACAGCCCCTAGTGTGAGTGGGGATATGTGGTTGAGTAGTCAGAACTAGGGCAGAGGGAGGGAACTGTGGTCCAGAGGGATAGGGAAAATGCCCTGGAGGAGAGGACAGGAGAGGTGACTCTTACAAGACAGAGTGGCTCCTTCCAGCACGAAAGAAAATGTCCAGCAGGGGCAGGGAGCCCTTTTAGGGGTTGGGTCTTGGGCTCAGAACATCTCCCTCCCCATCCCAATCCTGCGGTTTCTCCATAAAATGGAAAATTCCGCTGGAAACTTCAGGGCAGAGGCGTCAGGAGGGCAGAGCCAGGCAGGGTAGGGTGGGGACCCCACTACCCCATTGGCCACGGTGCTCCCCCACCCTGCCATGGGCTCTGCCGGCGCTGTCTGCAGACCGTGTTTGTGGAGCCCAGGCGGATAGGAATTTCCAGTTGCCTCCTGGCTGGCCTGGTGTCTGGCCCTGGGAGGGCTTGGGCATGGTGTCTGCCAGGGTGTGAGCGCGTGTCCGCGTGGGCGTGGGGGACGGGCGGGGGCTGCGAATGCTACACGTGTGCACCCGGAGTATGTGAGCCAGCTTCTGTGTGTCCGCGTGCCCCAGGGCAGACACTCAGCGGTGCACCCAAGGCAATGCCCGCTGGATCTGCACACGCCTGACGCGACCCTCAAGGCGTCCACCCATCCAATGTATACATTCACCAATGCTCCTCCCGCGCCCAGAAGGGAAAGAAGGGCCAGTCTCCTTAGCCCAAGTTCCGGCCCTCCAGGACCGGCCTCTTCCCTTCAAGTCCCGCCCCATCAGGCTCCGTCCCAATTTGCCTCTCCCCGCCAGGTACCCTTCAAAACAGGCCGCATCCAGGCCCCGCCTCTAACTCGACACTTTCCTCCAGGCCCCAACCCTCCTACCTGGACACGTAGGGTGTACACACTTCTGAGCCTCCAGGGGACGCCCCGGACACGCATCCGCAGCCGGGCTTGGGCAGCGGCGGCGGCGCAGGCGACGGCCTGGCCCGCAGCTCCCTGAACAGGGACCCCACGGGCCCCACGCGCCCCACGTGGCCTCTGCGGTAAAGGCGGAGAGGGGGCAAGGTGAGGCGGCCGCCCACCCACAGGGACTGCGCCTCTTTGTAAATTTGGTAACTGTGGGACTGGAGGGTGCCTCCCCAACTATGTTCATCCAAGGGTGGGTATTCCCCAGACAGGGGCCCTGCCCACTGCCGCCATCGGTTGTCCCCTAGGCGCACCTGTCGAAGGAGCAGTTTAGGTACCGCCCCACTTCTCCCAAACCCAAATAAGCTCTCCGAAGTTAGCCCTGCTGTTCTCCCTGCGTCCCTCACATATTTAGGGTCAAAACCGCCTCCACAGAACGCATCTGTGACGGATGAACAAATGATGGCAGCCAGAGGGAGATGAGCTCCTGGGGCCCCTTCCTGTTCCCTCCCTGGGCCCCCATTGGCAGCCCCTCCCTCCCAAAGCCCCGCCCCCTCTGATCTCGCCCGCTTCTGGGGCCCTGCTAAAGATCCTGCCTCTTCCTAACCACGCCCACACCCCTTCAGCCCTGCCCCCTCCCCCAGTACCGTCCATTCAGGCTCCACCCACCTATGATCTATCTCGGCCAATCCCTACTCTCCTCAGCATGAGTGATCGCGAGCCGCCCTCTCCCCAGCACCGCCCATCCAAACAAGGCCTCGCCCCCCAGGTCCCGCCCTCACCGAGAGGGCAGCGGAAGCGCACATGGTAGTTGGAGCAGCGGCGGCCGCGGGGCTGCTCGCGGTTGAGGCACCAGAAACCTCGCGTGGGGTTCAAGTGCACGCGCTCGCCCACAGTGGACGGCAGGGCCCAGTCCGTGGTGCGCGCCTCCAGCGCCAGCGGCCGCGGGCACACGCGCGCTGGTCCGTAATAGAAGCGGATGGCAGCCAGGCTCTCGAAGTCGCCATCGCCGCCGGGGTGATCCACGTTGAACCAGGACGTCCACTCGCTCGCCTCTGCGGGCACCGCATGCGCTGGGACCCAGGCCGCAGCCTGTCGGGCCCCATCAGTGCATCCAGGGGCCCGGGAAGCTGCCTGTCCACCCCCATCTCTGAGGTAAGGGCCTTACTCTACTGTCTAAAACGGTCACCGCCCCCCCCCCCCCCCGTGAGCATGGGCTAAGCTAGCGCGCCCATGACCCCGCCGAGATTCTGGGTCCTCTCGTGCAGGAGTTATAAAGGGATCACGGGTCGGGGTGGCGGGAAGGGGGAGGGGAGGGAAGGTTGGTCTCCCCCAGCCCCAGCCCCAATTCTGCTGCCCAATTCTTGAGCTTGCCCATCCATGCAGGCTGACATCTTGCCACGCTGACATCTTGCCACTGTCTCATGAGTCCCCAACCTTAGAATTGAGCCTGCCCCCATCTCAGAATTCAGAACCCCTGAGGTGTGAGTAGTTACAAGGGCAGCAGGAGGAGTGGGGCCTGAGACCAGCCCTAGCTGTGGCTTTCTGTCACTTGCCCGCTCCATGTTAGAGCCAGCTGGGCCCTTGCTCACTGCCTGGCTGAACCCACCAGGCAAACTCTGTTTCACAGAAGCCAGAAGCCACAGGTGGGAAGATCTGGCCTCCCAGAGGTCAGATTCTGATTTCATCAAACCTCCCCCCTCCTACCACAAGGTGCTCACTCCTTTCCTGAATTAAGAGTGACGTTCCCAGCTAGGAAACTAGAGACTCAGGATCCAGAACTAGAGGTCTGGAATCTACTGGAAGCACCCTGCATGATGCTTCCAGTAGCCGGGAGGAAGCTCCCCACAACACACACCCTACATTGGTTTCCTCCTCTCACCCCTCTGCTCCTAAAATTTAGACTCTTGGGACACCTATGCCAGGGACGACCGTTTCTGGGGACCAGGATGGTACTGGGTCCTTCTACCCCTTGTGTCCCATCCTCACGTGACTATAGCAGCCAGAGCTCACACAGTGAGCCCACAGTGGAGTCAGGACTTGGACCAAGGATGACTCACCTTCCCAGTCCTCCAGGGATGGTGAGGACTGTCCATGGTGCAGTGATGGACCTTCAAAGCCCCAGGAAGTTGCTGTGGGCTCCTCAGGGGGGCTGCTGACTGTGGAAGGGGTGAGGAGTTGGGGAGGGGGGAAGGAAGCATGCTGATGGGGACTTCTGTGAGCTGCTTCTATGCAGGATGCTGTCATGATCATCCCCATTTCACAGGGAAGAAAATCAAGGCTCCGAGAAGCCAGAATCTAATTCTGGCTGACCCCAAGGAATGCAGGACCTCCTCCTCTCCTTCCAGGAAGACTCCCTGTGACCCCTACCCCCAATCTCCTGCAGCCGCATCCCTCTCTCTGCCCTGGCCCAGATGCCATGGGCTGGGGAGGTCTGTATGTCTGCTCTGCTCCTCAGACCCAGTTCTCCCGGAGCATACTCAACGACCATGATGAGCTAAGTTGGTAGTGCCTCTGCCTGCAGGTTGAGCTGCATTTCCCTTCAGTGATTTGCTGGCTGGAAGTCCTTCCCTCAGTGTTTCTTCCATCCTTTCACTTGGGGCCCGAGTTGCCATTGGGAAGTCTTTGGAATCTAACCTGGCTTCTCTGACCTTGAGTTTTCTAAGACAGCCAGGCTGGACTGTGACCTCAGACAAGTCCCTTCCCTGTCTGTGTCTCAGTCTCCTCATCTGAGAAATGGATCCAGTGCCCTCTCCACTGAGTATTCCAGAGATGGGAATTTTTCTGAATGCTGTGTGTGTGGGGGGGAGGAGAGGAGTTATGTGAGAGGGGACAGCTCTGACTCCTTAATCCTGGGCCAGGACCGGGTGCTTCAGAATCCAAAAGCTAGGGCTGAGACAGCACCCCTGTGGTCCTCGGGAACTCAGAGGAGCCTAAGGTTCATATCCATACCCCAAGCGCCGCTACTTCTCTTGGAGGAGGGAAAAGAACAGAGAGGTTTCCTCCCCTCCCCACTTTGTTGGTCCCGAAGACCCATCTCCCCACTGCCCCCTCACTCCACTCCCGGGCTGACGAAGGGGGACTCAGCCCTGCGGATGCGAGCCCTCGGTTCTCTCTCCGGGAGCGGCTGCAAGCCAGGAGGGCTGCCGGGGAGCCTAGGGGTCTGGGCTGGGGTCGGGGTGCCTCACCTCGAGCCCCCGCCAGGTGCGCGGCGGCGACAAAGAGGCAGAGTAGGGACGGCAGTGATGCCATGGCCGGGTCCGAGCGTCCGAGGGAGGGTCCGGGCTTCGCTGCGCGCGCGGATCTGACTCCCGCGCGTCTGGCTGCCGTCGGGGCTGAGGGTGGGGGCGGGAGGTGACCGCAGGCCACGCCCCGCCCAGGCCACGCCCCGTCCGAGCGAGACTCCCTGGCCCTGGGTGACTTCGGTGCGCTAGCAGCCTCTCCGCGTAGCCCCCTTCGGTGCTTCCGGCTGTGCCTCCGCCCTCAGGCTGGCCTGCGTTCACCCTCCCCCCAACCCCCGTCGCCTGCTGGAAGTCGCTCCCTCAACCCACTCCATTCTCCACCTTGGGTCCCAAGCTGCCTGTGGAACGTGCCTCTTGGACTCGAACCTGAAGCTATCCAAACACTCACGCTTTAGGCAGCCCTTTAGGCAGCGAGAAATCCTCCGGGTCTAACTCCAATCCTGTTGGCGTTAGTTCACCCCGAGTAGGCTGTTAATGCCACCCTGAATCTACCCTCTACTCTAATGGCGCTAGTTTTCTTGGACAGCGGGGGAGTCCCCCTCGACTACTACCCTCCATCCCTCCGGCCTGCGCTCTGGGGGACGGTGGCAAGTCCCCGAGTTGCCCACCCGGGCGGCGAACCCAGCGCACAGAGGAGGAGGCGGCGAGGTGGTGGTGGGACGCCTGTTTATTGGTGCGGGTCCAGGCCGCCAGGACGCGGGTGGCGGTCACAGCGCCGCGACGCAGTCGGTGCCCGTGTATCCCGGCAGGCGCAGAGCGAACTTTCGGCGCACGTCGTCGGGCACGAACCGGCCGGCCACGAAGTGGTGGCGGCCCGAGAAGCGACCCGCGCAACGCTTGGGCGCAGCGAGCGATACCAGCACGTCTGGCCGGAGCCCATCCTCCGTGTCGCCGCCGGTCTCCGCGTCCCAGCCTGAGGGAGGAGGGGCGGGAGGGGAGGGAATGGGGAGCTGGGAGGGGAGCTTGCCTTCAGAGACTTGCCTCCTCACCACCTACTTCCCCTTCCCCATCAGACCCGGCCACTGCTCTCTGACACGTGAATCTTGGTCAGACCTGCCTCCGCATAGAACTGGCCCTCCGCCCTCAGACCAGTGTCTCCCTCTCCTTAAGAGATGTTTCCCTCCTCCTGACCGGGTCCTCTGCCCTCCTACTTTTCTGCCCTGACTCCCATCATGCTACTAATTTTTCTCCTCCATCTGACTTAGCCTCTGCCTTTAGACTCCATCATTTCCACTTGCTACCCTTTCCCAGGCAGACCCATGCCTGTGCCTTCTGACCCAACATCTGTCCCCATTACTCACTCCCTATCAGTCTTGAGCTTCCCCACTT
>PITA01007073.1:0-94773 GCA_004023965.1 Spilogale gracilis | reverse complement strand
TTTCCAGTGTTCCAAGATTCATTCCCCATTCCCCACACCCAGTGCTCCATGGAACAGGTGCCCCCAGTACCCACCACTAGATTCTCCCATCCCCCACCCCCCTCCCTCCAAGTCCCTCAGTTTGTTTCCGTGTCCAAAGTCTCTATTGTTTCGTTTCTCTCCCTGGATTACCCTACTTCCCATTTACTTTCCTTCTCCCATTGTTCTCCAGGTTATCCCTCATGCACCGCAAGTAAGGGAAGCCATGTGATACTTGACTTTCTCTACTTGGCTTATTTCACGTAGCATAATCTCTTCCAGTCCAGTCCATATTGCCACAAAAGTTGGATATTCATCCTTTCTGATGGAGGCATAGTATTCCATTGTGTATATATACCACATCTTCTTCATCCATTCATCTGTTGATGGGCACCTTGGCTCTTTCCACAGTTTGGCGATTGTGGCCATTGCTGCGATGAACATTGGGGTACATGTGGCCCTTCTTTTCACTACATCTGTATCTTTGGGGTAAATGCCCAGTAGTGTGATTGCAGGGTCATAGGGTAGCTCTATCTTTAGTTTTTTAAGGAATCTCCACACTGCTGTCCAAAGCGGCTGCACCAGCTTGCATTCTCACCAACCGTGTAAAAGAGTTCCCCTTTCTCCGCAGCCTCTCCAACACTTGTTGTTTCCTGACTTGTTAATTTTGGCCATTCGGACTGGTGTAAGGTGGTATCTCAGTGTGGTTTTGATTTGAATTTCCCTGATAGCTAGTGACGTTGAACATTTTTTCATGTGTCTGTTAGCCGTTTGTATATCTTCTATGGAGAAGTGCCTCTTCATGTCTCTGGCCCATTTTTTGATGTGTTCATCTTCTTTTTGGATGTTGAGTTTGAGTAGTTCTTTATAGATCTTGGATACCAGCCCTTTGTCTGTAGTGTCATTTGCAAATATCTTCTCCCATTCTGTGGGATGCCTCTTTGTTTTGTTGACTGTTTCCTTTGCTGTACAGAAGCTTTTTATTTTGATGAAGTCCCAAACGTTGATTTTCGCTTTTGTCTCCTTTGCCTTTGGAGACGTGTCTTGAAAGAAGTTGCTGTGGCCGATGTCAAAGGGGTTACTGTCTATGTTCTCTTCCAGGATTTTGATAGGTTCCTGCCTCACGTTGAGGTTTCTCATCCATTTCTAGTTTGCCTTTGTGTGTGGTGTAAGAGAATGGTCTAGTTTCATTCTTCTATATGTAGCTGTCCAATTTTTCCAGCACCATTTATTGAAGAGACTGTCTTTTTTCCACCGGATATTTTTTCCTGCTTTGTCAAAGATGATTTGCCCATAGATTTGTGGGTCCATATGTGGGCCCTCCACTCTGTTCCATTGGTCTATTTCTCTGTTTTTGTGCAAGTACCATGCTGTCTTCGTAATCACAGCTTTGTAATAAAGCCTGAAGTCAGGTAACGAGATGCCCCCAGCTTTGCTTTTCTTCTTCAGCAATTCCTTAGCGATTCGGGGTCTTTTTTGGTTCCATATAAATTTTAGGATTATTTGTTCCAACACTTTGAAGAATGTTGGTGGAATTTTGATCGGAATGGCATTGAAAGTATAGATTGCTCTGGGCAGTATAAACATTTTGACAATGTTTATGGGAAGAACTAACTTCTTGACAATTTTCAGTTTTCTCATCCATGAACATGGAATACCTCTCGGTGTATTTAGTTCTTTGATTTCATTCATCAGAGTTTTGTAGTTTTCTTTATATAGATCTTGTACATATTTTGTTAGATTAATACTAAGTGTTTCATTTTGGGAGATGCCAATGTAAATGATGTTGTGTTTCAAATTTCAAATTTCACTTGTTCATTGCTGGTATATAAGAAAGTGATTGACTTTGTGTATTCATTTTGTATTCTGCTATCTTGCTATAATTGGAAATGTAATTATTTCCAGGAGGTGTTTTTGTTTTGTTTTGTTTTTGTCATTTCTTTTGGATTTGCATTGATTATCATGTCATCTGCAAACAAAAGCAGTTCTGTTCTTTCTTCCTACCTTCTTCCTTCCTGTCTTACTGCATTAGGTAGGACACCCATGTGCTCTTGAAAAACAATGGTATGAAGAGCCATATTTGCTTTGTACCTGATCTTTGTTGGAAAGCTTTGAGTTTCTCACCATTAAATATGGTAGCTGTAGTTTCTTTGTAGATGTTCATTAGTAAGTTGTGGAAGTTCCCCTCTGTTCCTAGGTTACTGAGAGTTTTATATGAAAGGGTGTTGTATTTTGTCAAATGCTTTTTCTGCATGTATTGATATGATCGTATGATTCTTCTTCTATAACCTGTTAATGTGAGAGGTTACATGTAATGATTTTCAAATGTTGAATTGGCTTTGCATATCTAAGATAAATCCTACTTGGTCGTGATGTGTAATTCTTTTTATCTGCTGTTGGATTCAGTTTGCTAATATATTTTTGAGGATTTTTTGCATTTATGTTTATGAGAGATATTGGTCTATAGTTTTCTTATAATGTCTTTGCCTGGTTTTGGTATTAGAGTAACACTGGCTTTATAGAGTGACTTAGGAAGTAGCTCCTCTGCTTCTGTCTTCTAAAAAGATGATAGAGAAGTGTTGTAATTTTTTTCCTTAAGTGTTTGATAGAATTCACTAGTGAACCTATCTGGGCCTGGTGCTTTCTGTTTTGAAGGTTGTTGATTATTGGTTCAGTTTTCTAAATATGGATAGTCTCTTTCTTCCTGTGTGAAAGAGACTATCCATATTGGCAGATTGTGTCATTTAAGAAATTGTTATCTTTCATCTAGGTTATCAAATTTCAAATCAGAGTTGTTCATAGTTATCCTTTTAATGTCTATGGGATTTGTAGTGTGATGTTCTCTCTTTCTTTTCCGATATTAATAATTCTTAATTGTGCCCACGATTGTTCCTTTTTTTTTCTCCCACCAGAAGGGATTTAATATGGGAATTGGGTACATAGGTGTTGGGGACTGAAAGAGCAGAAACCATAGAAAGTAATAACTCTAGGAAGTAGTTCCATGCCTAGATTGAGGGAGATAAAAGAAGAGACTAGTGTCATAAAAGATAGGAATTTGAAAGGGGGACCCACAGAGCTGGGGTTCATAGCTCTGGGGGAGGACATGACTAAATAGTAGTGCTATATTCATATTATTTTACATAGCAGTTCAACCTATATATATCACTGTCTGCACAGAAAGGTTGCAAAGAGGGGTGCTTAGTTGGCTCATTTGGAAGAGCATGCAACTCTTGATCTTGGGGTTGTGAAGTTGAGCCCCACATTGGTTGTAGAGATTACTTAAATAAATAAAAGTAAAAAAAAAAAAAACTTAAAAAGATACACACCCCAAAAGGACCTGGCTCAGACAGTTTCATGGATGAATGCTTATAAATGCTTAAGGAACTTAGGAAAGCTTTACTAAGTGATTTATAGGAATTCTGAAAATAACACCATGAAACCATACCGCCATCATCATCATCCCTTTTTTTTGACAACACTGTGGCACAAAATGGTTATTTGCTCAGTATCAGCCATTAGCAAGTGACAGATCTAGGATGTAAATCCCGGCAATCTGCCTCCAAGGCTACTCAACCACCATGCTATACTCATCCTTGTGCTACCTAAATTAGTTCAAGTAGGGGCACCTGGGTGGCTCAGTCGTTAAGTGTCTACCTTCAGCTCTGGTCATGATCTCAGGGTTCTGGGATGGAGCCCCATATCAATCTTCCCTGTTCAGCTGGGAAGCCCAGTTTCTCTCTCCTACTCCCCTTGCTTGTGTTCCTGCTCTCGCTGTCTCTCTCTGTCAAATACATAAATAAAATCTTTAAAAACAACAACAACAACAAAAACAAAAAGACTATTTCAAGTCATAGTAAAAGATGAAACTTGTCCAATTATTTTATGAAGGTGTAAATATCTAGTAAAATGACTAAATATCAGTAAAAACAGTATAGAAGAATTATAGAACAATCTCAACCATTATATTAACACAAATATTCTAGTAAAATATTTGTAAGTAGAATTTAGTAGAATATTAAATCTGCAACTTGAGCAGATGGAGTTATTCTAAGAAGATAAGGATTATTCACTGTTAGGAAATCTATTTAAAAATCTTACCACACAAGTCAAAACAGTAAAAACAAATGATACTGCTTAGTTAATAATTTTTCAGGTGATACAGGGAAATGTTCTCAATTAAACAATTTAATATGGAAAGAAAAGTATAATTAGAAAAAAATGAAAACTTATGTGCCTCTGCCCCTTCCCATCCTAATTTCCTTCCCCCTTTCTAGAGGTTACAATATAGTAGTTACAGTATAGTATTGCTATGTGAAATCATATGACTATAACACTACTATTTAGGTAAATCAGATAAAAATTTTTAATGTATTATGCAGGCCATCTTACAGCCTTATATTTAGCTGAAAAGTAAATAAAAATATGCTATTATGCACATGATGTTTACTGTTCTGTGTTTTCAGAGGCATCTAAACTTTTTAGAACCATGGGCTCCTTTTTTTTTTTTAAGATAGTTGACACACAATGTTATGTTAATTTCCTGTGTACAACATAGTGATTCCACATCTCTCTACATTAATGCTCTGCTCACGGTGAATGTAGCCACCATCTATCACCATACAAAACTATTACAGTACCATTAATTATATTCCTGATACTGTGCCTTTTATTCCTGTGACTTGTTCATTTCATAACTAGAAGCCTGTATCTCCCACTCATCTTCACCCATTTTGCCCACCCCTCACCTCCTTTTTACTCTCGCAGCCATCATTTTAAACTTCTCTGTGTTTATAAGTCTGATTCTGCTTTTTGTTTGTTTATTCATTTGTTTTAGATTCCACATATGAGTAAAATCATAGTATTTGTTTTTCTGTATTTAGCTTACTTCACTTAGCATAATACTCTAGGTCTATCCTTGTTCCTTCTTTCTTTACCAGTATTTCATGACAATTGAGCAAAGGGGACAGAAGCGTGCAAGGGAAATAGAGTCTTAAATTCCAATTTCCTTTTAATAAGCTGTGGTCATTCCCTGATTACTTTCATTGGAAGTACTTAGAAAGCTACAATACTACATGGTAGGGATGGAGATAATGAAGTAATGGCCCTTAATATATATGAAAGCTTTGAGACCACCACTGGGGAGGAATTTTAGACCAAAGGGGGAAAGACAAACCCATTTGCTTTGCAGAGTTAATTAAAATTGTATGAGAACTATGGGCAGCATTAAAGATTCTTTGTTTCTGGTGATTGAATTAGGGTATTTCAGCAAATATAAGGCCTTTCAAAGACTACTTCTGATTGACATTTAGAATTGGTTTTGTTAGAAGTAACAGTACAATTTTGAAGATAGATTTTTCCCCCATATCTTTTTTTAAAAAGATTTTATTTATTTATTTGAAAGAGAGAGGGAGCGAGCAGGGAGGGGGCAGTAGCGAGGGAGAGGGAAAAGCAGACACCCCACTGAGCAGGGAGCCTTGCGTGGGGCTTAATCCCAGGACTCTGGGATCGTGACCTGAGCCAGAGGCAGATTCTTAACTGACTGAGCCATGCCGGTGCCCCTGAAGATAAGCAGATTAATAGCTTAGGCCTATTTAAAAATGGAGTCATTCTTAGATTTGCTAATAAAATACTTTTATTGAAGAACATAGTACTCAGGAATAGGAAACCAAAAAGGCTGAGAGTCAGTCATCCAGAGCTAAGTGAGTATGGGTAATAAGAAACCAAAGGTTTTACTGAAGAGCAGTTTTTCATTGAAGACTGTTTGCTTACCAAAAAGGGTCAGGGTCACATGTTTAGTAGTGAAATAAAGACATTTTTTGGCATAGTAGGAGTTTTTTTTTTTTTTTTTTTCACTTTGTGAAGGTTAGAAATATATATGCCACCAGCAGAAACTGGTAAATAACACAGTTGAAGAATTTCAGTTACACAATTTAGGATTTTTCAGAGCCTTTATGGTATAAACCTTGAAAAAAATTTTAAAGAAAGTAAAAACACTGGCATTTAGTTCATTATATTATATTGTATATTGGCTGTTTTCTCCATCCTTTCCCCATTTCTCTGTGGGTACTTCTTTTTTCTCCCAGGTAAGCTACTTGTACTCAACTACTTGTCTCAGGATCCACTTCTTGGGGTCGGTCATTTTTTCTATAAAATTTCCTATTGCTTGGTGCTGCTGCTTGTATCCCCATGGTGTCATTTCATGTTACATCCATTGTTTCCTTACAATAGTTCCTGGGCTTGATTAGATTGAGGTCAGGTTCAGTTTTTTGGGGTTAAGAATACTTCACAAGTGGTGCTTTTTATTTCTTATTGCATCCTATCAAGAAGCATTAATATCTGGTTGTTCTGCTTTAGTGATGTCACGATTGCTCAATAACAGTATCAGTGTAGTTGTTCTGTGTTGGAATTAATTCAAAGCTTCTTGAAAGCCTAGGCAAAGGGAAGTATGACACACTGTGTAATTCTCACAGTGCCTAGCAGTTATATTTTGGGAATAGATAATGACTTTGCCAAGAATGTAGATAACTCTTCAGTTAAAATACTTGAGAGGGATGCCTGGATGGCTCAGTTGATTAAGCATCTTCCTTCAGCTCTGGTCATGATCCCTGAGTTCTGGGATTGAATCCCACATTGGGCTCCCTCCTCATGGGGAGTCTGCTTCTCCCTCTGCCCCTCACCCAGTTCTTGTGCACTCTCTCTCTAATAAATAAATAAAATCTTTTTAAAAAAAGGATTTAAAATATTTAAGAATCTTCTCTTTTTTAATATGAAAGAGAAATTAAATTTGATGATCTTGCTGGATGCGTGTGTGTATACACACTTATAAGGATTTTATGTGTGTGTATATATATGTATGTATGTATATATATATATATATATATATATAATCTTACTCATGTCCCTTTCTCTAGTGCCTAGTACCGTGCCTGGCATGTATGTAATAGATGACTCAGTGAAATATTTCTGAAACAAATGACCTAACCAAAAAATGTACGTGCTAACATGTGTGTAGGTTCTCTTAAGGGAACTTTGTTTCATCAGGCATCCTGGGTAAGAAGTACACTGTAGCACAAGAAGAGTACTCATAATTTTCTCTTGGCATGTATTTGCAAGTATTTGTTCTGGACTATTACCTATAAGATCAGGTGTTAGGTGCTAATCAGGAGATAGTGATGAATGGGATGTTGTCTTACACTGTGCCCCCCACACCCGGTTCCAGAATGTGTACAGAAAAAGAAGGTAACAATTATCCTCTTAACTTTTCCAATTCCCAGGCTTTGTTAGTACCACCATTGCTAGAATTGGGGATTTTAGAGGGATATGGGGTAGTTTTAAGAGAAAAATCCTTTTTACACATTGAGAAGTTCATTACCAGTTCTGAAAAGCATTTGACTCTTTCAAGGTCAGAGAGGCAACCATATTGTCTATTCCAGGTAAATTAGTTCATCCCATTTTTAAAAAAGTTTTTAATTTAGTACAGTTAACATATAGTGTTGTATTAGGCTCTCATCCCATTTTTAGAATATGGTGGAGAACAAAACACAGATGATGTCAATTTTTTTTTAAGGATTTTATTTATTATGTATTTGGGATAGAGAGCACAAGCTGGGGGAGAGGCAGAGGGAGAGGGAGAAGCAGACTCCCTGCAGAGCAGGGAGTCCGATGCGGTGCTTGATCCCAGAACGCTGGGATCATGCATGACCTGAGCTGAAAGCAGATGCTTAACTGACTGAGCCACCCAGGTGCCCCAATGTCCATTTTTTTTTTTTTTTTTAGTATAGTTGACACACTGTTACATTAGGTGCAGGTATGCAGTGTAGTGATTAGACAAGTTCAAACATTATGCTCTGCTCACCACAGGTGTAGCTTCCATCTGTCACCATACAACTCTGTACAGTACCATTGACTGTATTCCCTGTGCTGTGCCTTTTACTTCTGTGCCTTATTCAGTCCATAACTAGAAGCCTATATCTCCCACTCCCCTTCACCCATTTTGCCCATCCCTTGACCCTCTCCCCAGCAGTGACCATCAGTTTGTTCTCTGTGTTTGTGGGTTTGCTTCTGCTTTTTGTCTTTTGTTGTTGTTGTTGTTTTTTGTTTTTGTTTTGTTTTTTTAGGTTCCACATGTAAGTGAAATCACAGATACTTGTTGTTCTCTGACTTAGCATAAGTGACTTCACTTAGCATAATATCCTGTAGGTCTGTCCGTGTTGTCACAAATGGCAAAAATCTCATCATTTTTAATGACAGTAATATTCCAGTGTGTGTGTGTGTATACGTGTGTATGTATGTGTGCGCATTATAATGGAAATAATGCGTAAATAATGCTGTGTAAATTGTATAATGTAAATAATGCAATAAACGTAGGGGTGCATGTATCTTTTTGAATTAGTGTTTTTGTGTTCTTTGGGTAAATACTGAGTAGTGAAATTATTGGATCGTATGATATTTCTATTTTTACTTTTCTGAGGAACCTCTGTACTGTTTTCTGCAGTGGCTGTACCAGTTTGCATTCCCACCAGCAGTGCATAAGGGTTCCTTTTTCTCCACATCCTGACCAACGCTTGTTATTTCTTGTCTCTTTTATTTTAGCCATTCTGTGCATTTCCCTGATCATGAGTGATAATGAACATCTTTTCATAATGTTGTTGGCCATTTGTATGTCTTTGGAAAAATGTCTCTTCAGGTTCTCTACCCGTTTTTAATCAGGTGTGTGTATGTGTAATTATATAAATTCTTCATATATTTTAGATATTAACCAAAATATATCAGATATGCCATTTTAAAATGTCTTCTGCCATTTAATATGTTGCCTTTTGTTTTACTGAAGGTTTTCTTCACTGTGCAAAAGCTTTTTATTTTGATATAATGCCGGTAGTTTGTTTTTGTTTCCCTTGTCTTAGGGGAGACATACCTAAAAAATGTTGTTACAGCCAGTGTCATAGAAATTATTGGCATGTTCTCTTCTCTGATTTTTATGGTTTCAGGTCTCACATTTGGGTCTTTCATCCATTTTGAGTTTGTTTTCATATATGTTATAAGACAGTGGTCAGTTTCATTATTATGAATGTAGCTGTCCTCTTTTCCAGCACCATTTAGTGAAGAAGCTTTCTTTGCCCCATTGTATACTGTTGCCTCCTTAGTCACAGATTAATCGACCACATAATTGTGAGTTTATTTTTGAGCTTTCTGTTCTGTTCCATTGATCTCTATTTTTGTGCCAGTACCACACTGTTTGGTTAGTGCAACTTTGTAGTACACTGTGCAGTGGCATCAGTTTTAATGGAGATACATGCATGATCAAATAACTAATGTGCAAGAAAAAGTATGAATTTCAGCAATTTATTTTTATTTTCTATTTTTTAGTGGGGGGAGGGGGAAAGGGAGAGAAAGAATCTTAAGCAGGCTCTACACCAAGCATGGAGCCCACCACAGGACTCACAATCTTGAAATAATGAGCTGAGCAGAAATCAAGAGTCAGACACTTAACTGACTGAGCCCCCCAAGTACCCCTATTTTTATTTTCTATGGTTGTTTCTACTGGCAGAATTTGAGTCTAGGGATTATATTACCTATATTTGAATGATTATTTGGGGGGTATAGAATTTATTTTCCCAAACGTGCCTGCACCCATCATATCTTGACTGACTTAATGAGAAATATAAGTATTCTAATGTTTCTTTATAAAAGCGTGTTGGTTTTGACTTACCCCAAATTTGTATCACTTGTCTAAAAGTTGTATCACTGAGCAATTTGAGGGTTAAAGGAACTTCCTAGTGTTATCCTATACTTAGTCCTATTTTTCCCCTTTCTTTGAACTCCTAGTTCATTATAATGCCTCTGGGAATACCTACAGTGAGGTACGCCTTGCCTGATACTCAGCTTCAAGGCTCTTACGGTGCTTGTCAGCCTCAGCTTTCTTTCTCTGGGGACCTTTCAAATCTCTTAGCTCCTTGCAGCCAGCTGAAAATCTCTATGCTTCTGTTGCCTGCCAGCTCAATGCAAAACTGAGAGTCAGAGAAGTGGCCCCAGGGAGGAGAAACAGCCTGGGTCCCATGGCATCCGGACTTCAGTGGCAGGCTGGTCTGTCAGTTTGGATTAGAATGGAAGAGAACTGTTGCCTGGCACATTGCTTATTTCTTGCTATCAGGCAGACAAAGTTTGTAAAGGGCTTTGAGATTCTCCTGACAGGCAGGAAAATGAAAGATTTAGCACAAATATACTAAGCTATTACTGCAGAATGCCTAACAGATGTAATGTCAATTGAGAATGGTAATGCCACATGGAAGGAAACATTCTCTATTAAAGCTTCTATTTTATGCCAGTAATTTTCATGCAGAAATATCTATTCAGGCAGTAGGCAGCACACTTTAAAAAATTAACATCTTTGTAAATTTCTAATAAGATTACAGACTCCAAATTTTTCTAAAACTACAGTATTTTGCACGTCAATACAGACTTCGCACAAATGAGTCTTATTTGTTCCTGTGTTCATATTGGAAGACTAAAAACATTGCACAGAGTTTAAAATGGTTTATGTGCTTGCTTGTAGAGTCCGAGGCTTTGCTGTCTAAAGCAGAGCTTCCTAAATGTTAAGGTACATGGGAATCACTTGGGGATTCTATCAGAGTGGAGATTCGGATTCAGTAGGTTTGGTGCCTGATAGTCTGCGTTTCTCACAAGGTCCCAGGTGATGACAGTGCTGCTGCTTTAGATTCCATTATTTGAATAACAGGGTTTCGGGATATTATGCTTTAAAACAAACAAACAAATTCACTGAAAATACTTCTTGTTTTCTAAACATGCTAACTAAAATATGCTAATAAAACACTTAAAGCCTCACTAATAAATGCTTTTTGACTTATCAATCTAACAGAAATCTAACTTATCAAGCTAACAGAAATAATACCTAAAAACCTCTTCTGCCTGATACTTCATTAGATTCTGGTCCTAACAGTCCTAAATTATTGATTTTCATGACTGACTTAACACCTTAAAATAATACAAAGAGTATTAGATTTTTAGGGTACCTGGGTGGCTAGTCGGTTAAGCATCTTGCCTTGGTGTGGGTCATGGTTCCAGGGTACTGGGATTGACCCACATCAGCCTCCCTGCTCAGTGGAAAGTGTGCTTCTTCCTCTCCCTCTACTGCTCCCCCTGTTTGTGCGTGCTCTCTCTCAAATAAATACACAAAATCTTAAAAAAAAAAAAAAAGTGTTAGGTCTTTATCCACCAGTGTAACATAGCTATACTTAAATGAGGAATGTGTGGCAGTGTCTAGAAATCATATCAGAGTATACAGCTGTGGGGGAATCAGAAGAGGGTATAACTAGAAGCTCAGCACGACTCTTTGTGAAGTAGAGGGCTTTCTGTAGGAGTTAGATCACTTCTTTTTGGCTTTAACCTACTGAGCCAGCCTGGCGCCCAGAAGGATCACTTCTGAGGTTCCTTGTCCATCTAAGTCTGTAAATAATCACCTTGTGGTATGCTCTTCACCATTACATAATTGGAAACAAGTTTTAATAGATTTTATTCCTATTTGATAACCTTATTATCCTCAAACATGTTAAAAATGTTTGTTGGGGGGGCGCCTGGGTGGCTCAGTTGGTTGGGCCACTGCCTTTGGCTCAGGTCATGATTCCGGAGACCCGGGATCGAGTCCCACATCGGGCTCCCTGCTCGGCGGGAAGCCTGCTTCTCCCTCTCACTCCCCCTGCTTGTGTTCCCTCTCTGGCTGTGTTTCTCTCTGTCAAATAAATAATTAAAAAAAAAAAAAAATGTTTGTTGGGTGGGCGCCTGGGTGGCGCAGTGGGTTAATGTCTCTGCCTTCAGCTCAGGTCATGATCTCAGGGTCCTGGGATCCAGGCCCACATCGGGCTCCCTGCTGAGCAGGGAGCCTGCTTTCTCCTCTCTCTCTGCCTGCCTCTCTGCTTACTTGTGATCTCTCTCTCTCTGTCAAATAAATAAATAAAATCTTAAAAAAAAAATGTTTGTTGGGGGCACCTGTGTGTCTTAGTAGACTAGTTAAGTGTCTCACTCTTGATTTCGGCTCGGGTCATGATCTCAGGGTTGTGAGATCTAGCCTTGTGTCAGGCTCCATGCTGAGTGTGGGGCTTGCTTAAGATTGTCTCTCTCCCTCTCCTCTCCGCCCTTCCCCCCACTCATTCTCTCTCTCCCTCTTTTTCTTTCCTCCTCTCTCTCAAAAAAAAATGTTTGTTGGCTGTTCCCATTTCTGAACCTCTTTCCCCTATTTCTCCCCTCCAGCACCCTTCCTCTAAATTCTTAGTGTATTAGCACCATCTACTCTTTCATTCACTTAGTACATTACTTATTATATATAAGGTACTTACTGTACTGTATTGTATAATGTTATATACAAGTACTTACTGTATACAGTACTAGGTTATTGTAATGATCTATGGGATACAAAATTGAATAAGATGTAGTCTCTCTCCTGGGCGCCTGGGTGGCTCAGTGGGTTAAAGCCTCTGCTTTCGGCTCAGGTCATGATCAGGTCCTGGGATCGAGGCCCGCATCGGGCTCTCTGCTCAGCAGGGAGCCTGCTTCCTCCTCTCTCTCTCTGCCTGCCTCTCTGCCTGCTTGTGATCTCTCTCTCTGTCAAATAAATAAATAAATAAATAATCTAAAAAAAAAAAAAAGATGTAGTCTCTCTCCTAAGATACTCAGTCTCCTGAAGGAGGTAAGATAGCATAGATAACCCGTGTGAATTAATAACCTATTAACACCCTCCAAAAAGTGCTCTGTGTGTTCAGAGGAGAGAGAAATGAATCACTGGGGTCTGGGATCATCAGGAGAGTCTTCATAGAAAAGATAGCTTTTGATTGGGTCTCAAATGCTAGATAGCCCTTTCTAGCTGTTGCAGGCAGGATGTTCCAAGAGGAAACCGCACCAGCAAAGTGTGGATGTAAGACAGTACAGAGATGCATTTTAGGAATCGCATGTACTGTGGACTCCTTGCATTCTTGGGTTTGTAACTTCAGGATTTGGACTGTTTGTTTGTGAGTGACTCTTGAAGGGTTTTCCCGAGTCACTGATTTTATTCCCTTGTGAAGATCTTAGTGTCTCAGTCAGTAAGTGAGGCTAGTAATTGGTTCAGTAGCCTTTATTTCAGAGTCCATCTTTATTCTTCATTCATTCTCATTCCATTTTTCCTTTTACTGTATATTATGTCAGAAAACATATACTTCTTAATAATTTAGGATTTGTGAGGAGCTTGTTATAATTCCTTTCAGTTGCCAAAGGTCTGCTGCGTATAGGATGACCATATGATTTACTGCCCGAACTGGGACCCATTTGAAAGGAGTGGTGTTCTTAGTGATATTCCACGGCAGCAGGCATTGACTGGGTTTGTCTCAAGCCAGCCAGAGTATAGGACCCACTAGAATGTCTTATTGCTCTGTACTTCAGGGTTGTTGGAGGGCAGGATGTAGATTGGGAGCAGTAGGATGTTATTTAGGAAAGCAGGTCTGTGGATGGTCCTAAATGCCAGGTTAAGGATTTAGGCTTTTATACTATAGACAGAAAAAAACCCTTGGAGGTCTTTTTGTTCAGTTGGTTTTGTTTTTGTGTTCTTTTGGCATATGATTTGATGTATGCAAAGCAGCATTGGAAAGATCAGTTTGACCTCTGTGGGCAGATTAGATTGAAGGGAAACACTCAATTCAGGGAGTGTCATAGTAGTTCCCATTAAGGGTATATTTGAATAGCAGGCACTCAAATGGCCCTAAAGTACAAGAAAAATTTGTTAATTTATTTTTATAACTATGAACAGAGAAGCTTTAATAGTTCACTTCCAGTATGTATTACTACTGACGTTAGTTCATACTTCTGAAGATCCTGTTGGATTAGTGTCTTGTCCAGTTAATGTTTTCACAAAAGAGGAATAGTACTGGGACTTAGCAGTGAGTGCCAGAGCATTTTGTATGTGCTAGCATTATAGCATGCATATACATGTATATGCTAATATTGTCATAATTAAAATTTGACCTAACACTGAGAGTGCTTACTCAAAAATCTTCACAAAATTTATTTCTAAAATACTGTCTGTTATCATGTAATCAGTGTTTCATTGTATCTTGTTCCAACTTGATGTCTGTCAGGAAAGAATGTTAATTTCACAGTCGTTCCCATTCCTCTAGTGCATGTTTCACCTTTTTCTATCTCCATCCCCATCCTGTGGAATAGATTGGACTTTTGAGAAAGGAGAGTTATTTTTGACCAGGAGAACCAGACAGATCTCCCTGGAAAAGGAAATGAATCTTTGAAGGATTGATTATGCAGTAGTGGAGAAGAGGACACACTCCAGGTAGAGAGGAAACCCTGCAAAGAGAAGAGGAGGGCTGCCTGGGTGGCTCAGTTGGTTAAATGTCTGACTTGTGACCTCGGCTCAGGCCATGATCTCATGGGTTGTGATCTCATGGGTCATGTGATTGAGCCCCACTTGGGGCTCTGAGCTCAGTAGGGAGTCTGGTTGAGATTCTCTCCCTCTGGCCCTCCCCCCACTGTGTGTGCTCTCTATTTCACATAAGTAAATCTTTAAAAAAAGAGAGAGAGAGAGAGAGAAGGGGAAGCAGAAAAATTGTGGGGTGTGCTTTGGGAAAATAACTGGCTGCTGACTGGCTTCAGAAATGCTATGGAGATAAGAGATGATGTGCTGGCATTAAGAGTCAGTTAGGTGGTCATGGAGGGTACAGGGAAGTTGAAGGAAAGGAAAGCTTTTTAGTTCCTCAAGATATCTCAATTTTAAAAAACCTTGTAATGGAAAAAAATATTCTTGTTGAAGAAGCACCTATTTAAAGCTAGCCTGTCAACTTTATTTATTTATTTTTTAATGAGGTAGGGTACAATAGTCGACATTTCACTAATGTGCCTTTTATATATGATCATATCACTCAATACACCTCAGACTGAAATGTTTAATATTTCAAAATGCACAAAAATGTTTACTATTTCAAAATCCACAAACGGTGCATGTGGATGGAATTATCTGTTGACTTCTAGGTGATTGGAGATACTTCTCAGTTTTCTTGGTAAGAAAAAGAACTAATGAACTGAAGAAGATGACCAACTTATAAAATATCATAAGTTTATATCTATATATTTACATATATTGTCTAAATATTCCATCCTTAGAAGCTAAAATTCTCCATGTCTGTTAAGATCTTCTATTCAAAATATCTTTGTAGGTTTTTCTTGTTTGTTTTAAAGAAAATAAATTTTAACGTCTACTTCAAATCTTAATTTAAGAAAATGAATGATTACCTTCCCTCTCTTCCTGGTCTCGAGCTGCTTGCCTGGTCTAGAGCTACTTGTCTTTATTTTACTTAAGCACTAAAGCATTTGACACATAAAGATGTTTCCCTGAGAGAATTTTGTTTAGGCTTAGGGCTGACATGCAAAGAAACAATTTGTCAGACTAGCGGAGCTTGCTAACAATTTAAGTAAACAACCTGTCTTTCCCTTTGTACTGCATATTAATAAAAATGTTAATGATAGGACCACCTACTTTACACCCTATAAGGCGGAGCGATGATTGGGTCAGAGACCATTTTCTTGCTTTGGGCCCTCTTCAACACATCTGTTAGCTGAATGTGTCTTATCAGTGCATGCTTACTCATAAGCATGATGTTTCTAAACTAATAGGTATTTAATGCAGCCCAATTTGATTTTTTGTTATCATCTGGTATGTAAATATTTTCTCCATGTAAATATTTCAGAATAAAAAGTGCTTAGATTTAGAATATACTTCTCTGTAAACAACTTTGATGGGTGACAACTAACTCTTCAAAAATGGGCTTCCTTGGATTATACAACTGAAGATGGTTATCTGTATTTGACATCCCCTCCCCCCCATCACCACTATCTGAAGAGCTCCTCAAGGTAGAGCATACCATGCCTTCTGCATCTGTGCCCTCAGTACCTAGTAGATGCTTCATAAATGACTGTCAAATTATTTAATGACTTGACTTTGGTAATAACCAACTTTGTTGCTTTATGATAATTTTTTTGCATCACCTTCTTGAATTTTTCAACACCATTCATTCTGAAATCTTGTATCAACGTATTTGGTTTTGTTAAAAGCAAAACAACAGACCCAAAATGGAGTTACTTACCAAACTTACTAAACCAGCTTGCCATGTTACCAAACTAAGTTACAGTTTTAATTCTCCCAGAAATGGAATTTTAAACCAGTCAACCAGGAAATGCCTAGTCCACACTAGTTTGGTATTATGCTTCATAGACCTCTGCCATCCCCAAAAGGAAAGTGATTTTGCAAAACCTTTTTTTTTTTCCTTTGGCTTAGTAAAACTTCCTTTTTCCTGCTCACTTCTGCCTTTATTTTATACAGGTCCTTGGAGCTCCTTTTCTGTTAGATTGGATGCTGCCTGAATCAAATTGACTTTTGCTCAAATGAATTCTTAAAATTTTTAATATGCCTCAGTTAATCTTTCAACAGCTGGCATAACTGATCATACATTGATGAGGGAAGGATCTGTTAATTGTGATATGGATAGTGAGAGAATAATGACTAATGAGGGAATCATATCTTGCCAGTTAATGTTTAGGGTGTTAAAATAATGAAATTAGTTATATATGTCAATATATTCAGAGATTTTTAACTTATCTAGTTGGCTTTTAGCAGAGTATAATTTATTGGTTGCTAGCAGAAATAGTAGTCCAGGGATCAGGGGGTTAAAGCCTCTGACTTGGGCTCAGGCCATGATCCCAAGGTCCTAGGACTAAGACCCACATCGGGCTCCCCGCTCAGAGGGGAGTCTGCTTCTCCCTCTTCCTTTCCCTCTGCCTGCTACTCCCCCTGCTTGTGCTCTCTCTCTCTTACTAGCACCTTCTCTGTGTCAAATAAATAAAACCTTAAAAAAAAATTCTTCTATTTTGTTGATCTAGTGAAGAATAATAAAGATAATAAAAACTAAAACCAATTGATGGGTGATTTTATAAATAACAAATGGAACCAACTTAATAAATTTTTATTTTCTTTTTATTAGACTTCTGCATTATTTGCCTTTTATGGAAACATTTATTAATTTCACGTTTTTAAAAATTTCCAGGTAACCTGGGTTTTTACTCCTGTAACAACTGAAATAACAAGTCTTGATACAGAGAATATAGATGACATTTTAAGTAAGTACCTTGATATTTTTTAAGTATGCTTCTTTATAAAGAGCTAGTTTATATACAAAAACAAAGTCAGTTACCAGAACAGTTGAGGAGCTGGCATTTTGATTAGCTTCATGGTTTCCTGAATTAAGAAAGCAATTTTGGTTTTGATTTTTAGTAAAATTAAAAATGTGTAAGTCTCTTTTCCTGTGTTAAAAAATAATTCTTTGTTATAATTCTTTGCCTTGTCATAAATACCACTGATATAAAGTATTTTGCTTGACCTTCCTTAGAGGTCAGCAGTTCCCATTGTGCGATACGAAATGTTCATGATCTTAGGACATAGTCTAGAAATATTTTGTCTTCTTTAATTTTTAACTGATTCACTGACCTTGATCTCTTTTATTCTCATTGGTTCAGTTAAGTTAAATAAGTGTTTTACTGAATGCTTTGCTGACAGTGAGATTGTGAATACAGTTAACTTGGAGAGGAAACCTTTCTGTTTTTAAAAATAGTCGTGGGAAGGTAAACACATGGTTGATAGAAAATCATAATTTAGGAGATGTAAGAAAATATACAGTGCATAAATGATTTTTTAAAGCACTCCATTTCATCCACTGATGTAAGCTGAACTAAACCAAAAATAATAAAAGTAAAAGGAGATATTCCTTGAGCATCATATACTGTTTTGTGCTCTTGGAACTGGTTTTAAATGCTAAAAAGTCTATTCCACATTATGGGATCTCTTTAGAGCAATGATTCTATAACCTTTAGCATGCATGAATCACCTGGAGGACTTATTAATATCCGTACTGTTAAGCTTGGTTCCACGTTTCTAATAGAAACTGCTAGCCCCCACCTGAGGATTTGCATTTCTGTAAGTTTCTAGCTGCTGCTGGTGCTTCAGGTCCAGGGAGTGCCTTTGTGAACCACTGCTTCAGAGTGAAGAAGCAAGTGGATAAAAAGTGCTTTGAAGGTAAAAAAAAAGAAGAGAATTGAAACTCACAAATCATTCTCCTTTCATTTTTCAAATTCTAGAATATCTTTGTGTTTTATTTTTGTGAGTACTTGAGGAGTTTAGTTTCTCCTCATGAAGTTTAAGTAAAAGGAACAAATGTATCTTTGTCATAACTTCACATCCTCATATGCAAATGATCACTGTTATTTTTACAACAAAGAAGAGCTGCTTAATGGATAGGAACCAGAAATTGTAAATGTTATGCAGCATTATTGTAGATTATTTATTGCAACTAGGTGAGACATCTGAATTTTTGAAATGGCTTAGTTACATAGGTCTGTTCTGTGAAATAGAATTCCTTGCAGAGCCAATTCTCAGTTATTCATGTATATGGGACATCAAAAAATGGATTGTTAAGGGGCACCTGGGTTGCTTTGTCAGTTGATCATCTGGCTCTTGATTTCAGTTCAGGTAATAACCTCAGGGTCATGAGATCGAGCCCTGCTTTGGGGCCCGCTTAAGATTCTTTCTCTCCTGCTCCCGCTACTCCCCATCCTTACTCACTCTCTCTCTCTTAAGGAGAAAAAAAAAAAGATTATTCAAATCCAGATCATTCTCCTCTCAGACTCTCTTAAGGAGGAAAAAAAAAAAAAAGATTATTCAAAATCAGATCATTCCATCTCACTTTTAACAAGAGTAGGTTATTTAGTAGTTTCTTTCCTGATCTGGGTTTGATTCCCTTTTTGTTTTATATTCATTCAACAAAGGTATAATGATGGAGGATATAGAGAAAAGGATCAGGGATTCCCACAAATTATATAATTTGTCTATGACTCTGTGTATGGGTTTCTGAGTGAGAGGTAACTTAATTGTTATTGTGTGTTTTCAGCAGGCCTTTACATAAATGAGAAAAAGACCATGTTGGAAACCATCTCTTTGATTATGTGGACACAATTAACTTAGATTGTTTGGTTTTGTTTTTCAATTTCAGACAATGCTGATGTTGCTTTAGTAAATTTTTATGCTGACTGGTAAGTGATAATTTTATTTTTGTTTTTTTGCCATAGAGGGGTGAAGTTGCATAATTTAGTTTTTTTTCCTTTTATCTTGCTACCTGTGAATTTTTCTTTGCTAGAAATAGAAAGGGTTAAGGGGGAAGCCTTTTTCTTATGTGAGACAATATTCCATATACAAAGTCAATTAAGGTTCAGTCACAAAGGAAGCAGCTTAATTTCCTGATCTTTTGTATTTTAAGAGAAATGTATATGAGTCCATTTATCCTGCATCTTAAAAGCGGTAACAGATATTCCGATCCATCCCCACTACCCCAACGTGTCTCTGTTTCTCTCTCTGTCTCTCAGTCTCTCTCTCTGTCACACACACATACACAGATGTACATATTGCAATTCTGTATTTTTCCTGACTGAGGAGGTGGGGCAGTGTTTGGAGGTGAGGATGTGGGTGTGGCGAGTTTAGAAGGAAATTATTGTTGACACTTTTTAAACATGTATCTTCTACGTTTAGGAAGCCTTTACTCCTTCCCCTGTCTGAATCAGATTCTTACCTTTTGTGTTCATATAGTACTGGACACCAGTTTCTTTTTCTTGCTACATTATTTTTTCTTTTATATTTGTGCAAATCAACATTGAGGGCAGAGATAATGTCTTACTCAGCATTCCCAGCATCTAAAACCAGGGCGTGAATACCTAGTAGATGTTAAAAAATGTGACATGGGGATAGGTAGAAGGGAGCTCAAGTTGGAGAGAAGTTTGAAACTCTCACATAATCCTTGTTCCTAGACAATCTATCTTATTTGACCCTCTAAGGCTTACTACCTACTAGTTGCCACCACACTACTTCACGCCACAGTCCAGCTTACCTAGACTCCTGTGACAGGCTCCGTACTTATTTTCTGTATGTCAAGTCTTACGTGTCTCCTTTCTGTTCTCTGTAAAGTAAACCAGAGTGGTCTGCCTAAAGTGCAACCTGAATAAGGTTACACCTCATCTTAAAACCCTTAAATGGTGTTCTAGTAACTGTAGGTCTGAAGTCCCTTGCCTTGGCCTAGAAGGCCCCCAGTGACTTCAGACTTGAAGTTACCCTACCTCTACATCTTATTTCTTGCCTCTCTCCACTCCCACATTCTGTTCCAGTTGTACTGAATGCATTTCAGTTTCTGTAATATTCTACTTTTTCATCACTGGACCTTTACTCATGATATTTTCTCTGCCTGGACGGGTCACTCTTTTCTCACCAATCAATTTGCATAGTTAAGTCTTAACCATTTTTCAAGTCTTAGATTAGATGCCACTTCCTCCAGGTCACCTTCCTAGATCAACATTTCTACCCTAATCCAACCCTTTTTCTATCTTCCCATAACACCACGTACTTAGCTCATCAGAACACTTGTATGCTGTGGTGGAGTTGGTGGCTACCAACTACAGCCTTAGCTTTATGAAAAGTTACCCTATCTATCTTCTTCCATATTCATTCTCAGGTACTCTGCATAGTACTTGGCTGATAAGTACATAATAGATATTTACTGAATGAGTGATGTATAGCTATTTAAAGAACTTCAGTAAAATGTTGAAGATACACAGAGAAAATGCCATCTCGACAATGTATAGCCAAGTAGCATTTTCCAAGGTAAATTGGATTTGTCTACAACAGAAACCACAAAACTAGGTATAAGATTATCTAGTCCAGTCTATTTTAAAAATAAAATTCAGACCCAGAGGAGTAGAGTGTCTTTCCAAGGTTAGCTGATAGAGTTCTGGCAGAGTTTAAACTGGAACACGTTTCTCTTGATTGAGGGATTTTGTGTGCTGTAAGAAAGAGAAATTGAATGGGCCACTGACCTTGTTGCAAAAGCTGAATTGGAAATGCGGACTAATTGCAGTTATTTGGGAAAACATATCACCCAAGGAACACCTTGAGTTGTTCATGAATTAGTACTCTTTCATGCAACTGATAAAACTGACATAATTGACCATATGACATAGGTTTATATACTGTGTGGCCTTAAAGGCTAGATTCTGAGTTCTGTTTGGAAGTATGAATGTGGCACAGCTTAAGGAGGAATTCTCTAACAGAGCTGCCTAAAAATACTGTTTACCTCCAAGAGTAATGAAACATGGTAGGTACTTAATAATGCTATTATGTGCCAGGCTCTTTATATAGATTGTTTTTAATGCTCAGAACTACCCTGCGATAGGTATTATAATTTCCATTTTAGATTGAGGAAATTGAGGCTCAGAAAGGTTATACGGCTAGTAAGTGGTGGAACTGGGATTTAAACTCAGGTATGTCTGACTCTGAAGCTTATCTCCCCCCACCAACTAAGTCATACTAGTAAATAAACTAGTAAGTAACCCCAGATTGGTCCCTGCAAAGACTTTTACCCATTTGGTTGATTAGTAAAGGGTAGATTCAAGCACTAGAATGGAGATTGGATTCAGATGACCCTTAAGGCCCTTTTAAGAGATCTGTTGCTTTTGTTATATTTTATTATAAATGTAACTTTCCATATGTATGAATACATGTGTATGAAGGTATGGTGGATATTGCAGTTGAACTTTTATTTCATCTTTCCCATTCACCTTCTGGTATTCAAATTGATCCTATTTTAAACATGAACCTTTGCTTAAATGCTTACTGGGCAGCAAACTGGACAATCCAGAAGGGAGACCCTAATATATGCCTTTACCTTGCCCTTATGCCAAGAGCCTGTGAACCAATTCTTCACCAGGCCATATCCTAATTCTTCAAGAAACCATTCATTAGATCCTACTCTTTGCCTCCCCTGCCCTCCAGTACCCTATTTTCAGCAAACTATAAGAAATTACAAACTTAAGGTGCATGGCTGGCTTAGTCAGTTAAGCACCCGACTCCTGGTTTTTGGCTCAGCTCATGATCTCTGGTTTGTGAGATTGAGCCCTATATTGGGCTCTGCTCTGGGCATGGAGCCTGTTTAGGATTCTCTCTCTCCCTCTGCCCTTCATGCTCATGCTTGCTCATTCTCTCTCAAAAAAGAAAAAAAAGAAAAAGAAACTACAAACTTCTGGACCTAAGTTTTCCTGTTCTTCCATCCTATCAATTTAATCATTTAACAGACATATATTGAAATGCTTATTAGAATACATAGTCAAATAAGACATGGTCCCTGATGTCCACAGACCCCACCCAACTATCCCAGATGAGAGAGATTTAAGAATGCTAAAAGAGGAAAGAGCCACTTGAAAGCAAGAGATTGAAGCTACAGATTGTGTCTCCTTGGTATATTCTAGGACATCTCCTTAGGAAGTCAGGTGAGTGGGCTAGAGAAGGTATCTATAAAAAGAAACAAGGAGGAAGGATACAGTTTATACCATTTCACAGGCTTTAGCGTACTTTTGTTGAGTTATACTTTATAGGTAAGAGCTAATCACCTGTGGATTAGAGTTCACAGGCTTCATTTAAATAAATTCCTTGGTGGAAAAGGACTCTAGAAGCAATAGTAGCAATTATAGTTGTATTTTATTTTGTTTGTTAACAAATTCTCAGTACCTTTTTCATACGAGAATGGCTCCTCCAACCCAGCTGGCTGTGCGCTGATTCTGATACTTCTTCTCTTATCAGGTCTCCCTACAATGTATTTGTGAGGTGGTTGGCCTGATTAAAAGACAGTCAGAAGTAGAAGTATCAAGTTTCCAGAATACTGTAGGGTTGGTGCCCCTTTTTAAAAGTAAAAATAGGACAAACAGAAGTGACAAAGGAAACAGGATTAGAAGTCTTGCTTAGGAATTGCACATTTTTGCTCCTGAGCTTAATCTATTTAATATGTTCATAGATACGAAAGCCTATTTTAACCGGGGGTAAATTTTGTGGGGGAACATTATATTGTATGCTATGTATTCTTTCCATGCAACCTATTTTTTTAGTATACTAACTTGCCTGTGAAATTTCATTGACCGCCTCAGGTGAGTCAGTCTAGTATTTGCAGTAAACTTGTTCTCTTAAAGATTGTGTATAGTAGTCTAAAAATATGTTCATTATTTAGAGAAAGCTAATTTCTTTTATAAATATCCAAGTCTTGGTAGTTGCAAGTCCAAGTGAACATACATCCTCAGGTATGTTAGACTTGTTTCTTGGCCTCTGTGAAAGATCCTTAGCTGTGTGCTTTGTAATATTGGCCATTTTCTTAAGGTGCAAAAAACAAAAGTCCTTTAATTGTACAATCTAAATCGGAATAGTCTTTGAATTCAAAATTGTCTTCATCTTCAATGAATGACATCCAGTTCATGACCAAATTGACTATGAGATTGTCTCAAAAGCTGTTCATTGTACATATACTATATCAGTGGATAATAACTGAAATAGGATTTTATTGCTTCTGCTTTTCAGTTTTAATTGGTATTCTTTTTTGTGCATAGGTGTCGTTTCAGCCAAATGTTGCATCCAATTTTTGAGGAAGCTTCTAATGTCATTAAGGAAGAATATCCCAATGAAAATCAAGTAGTATTTGCCAGAGTTGATTGTGATCAGCACTGTAAGTACCTCAAAAGGAAGTCTGGAAGAAATCGTCCCATCCCCACTTCTCCTACACACACACACACACACACACACACACACACACACACACTCTCTCTCTCTCTCTCTCTCTCTCTCTCTCTCTTTCCCTCTTTCCCTCTTTCCTCTTAATTCTAAAAAATGTTCTGCTTTAGATGGAAGGTTCTAGTGACTTTGGATAAATGTTAATATTTAATCTTTATGTACTTTATAATACTACTTTGCAAAGTGACTACTGCAAAGTGACTACATTTTAAAATTAAAATATAGTAGAATAAGCCTATAGGTAGTAAATCATAACTAGCAATGTTTCTGCCAAAGCAAATACCAAAATCAATAAAGAAAATTGAAATAAAATTTTAGGAAAAAATGAATTTCTGTTAGATTTAGAATCCTCCAAAAATATCATTTGTAGTCATTGCAGACAAAACTATCTCATATTTTTGTGTTTCTGTTATTTAAAAGATTCCACTAAAATTGGCTTAGACTATCTTTGAGGTATTATTAGCTGTAGTTACAGATTACAGTTATTGAGAGTGTAGAGAAACTTAATGGTAGACTCACGTATAATTTCACTGGTCTCAGTGGAGCATGCTTTTCCATAGCCATGACAGATCTCGCTGGTTTGAGCTAGTGAGCTTGCAGCGGTATGTCCTCCCGGGTACGTCCATCACACTTGAACTCTCCTCTCTCTGGTACCAGAGTGGCTATGTTTCGTAGTTCTTGGTTCATTGTGTATTAGTTGTCTCACCTATTGCAATGTCAGTTCTTCAAGGGCAGGAACTTTTTTCTTTTCAGTTTTTTAAATTCTCCCTTTTAAGTGAAGACCAACTCTTCATTAATCTTTGAATCTCATGCATCTCACAATTTCTGGGAGACAGACAAGCTTGTTGCATTGAGTTACTAGCGACTTGGCCTGAATATAGAACTCTCCATACTGCAGATTTCTTACCCTTTGCTCTTAGCCCGATAATTAGAATGTGTGTGTGTGTGTGTGTGTGTGTGTGTGTGTGTGTGTGTGTTTACACTGACTTTTCATTTTACTGATGAGAAATGGAAGTAAAGCTACTTAACCAGTGCCAGACAGTGTAACATCTAGTCAAACCAGAGTTAGAATCCTGATCTCCTGATCACATACCTTCATACACCCATTACCTTCTTTTCTGTTCAGTTTAACAAACATTTGGGGGGGTTTACTGTTGCTGAAATGGTTAACAGTGAAACATTTCAGTATTTTACAATAGCCCTCATTTCTGCCTTTTGGGATTCTTAACTAGATAAGTTGAAGGGAGCATTGAAAGGTTGTCAGTACAGTCGTGGACTGCATTTTCACACTGTGCCCTGGATCTTTCCTCCCACTTTTCACTGGCAGACATGGTGTTTTTGGTGTGGGCTCTCATTTCACATCTTTCTTATTTTTTATGTATTTAATTAGACATTACAGTACAGACAGTAGTCCCTGACTTTCACTGAATTTGGGCCATAAAATCTGAAATTGTGCTCTCAAATTTATACTCATTGGGATGACAAATTAACTGTTGTTGAACCATAAATATCATTTATTCTTATTTTTAAACAGATTAACTTCTTTTTGAGATACATCTGACATTACTGCTATTAATCAGGCTCTCTTTTTATGTGAGTAAATAGCCATAGTTCAGATGCTTTTTGATCCATGAGAAATGTACAAAATTAATTTTTTACTTATGAAAATTATATCTGAGACATTGTATAATCTCTTTAAATATTTTATCCCTTCTGTATAATTCTACACTTTTAAAAAGTGATACTATGAAATCCTTATTGATGATTTATTCTCATTTTCCACTCTCTTTAGAGATTGTAAGACTGAATGGCCCCTGGGTCACTCCTTAGATGCCAGTTGGAATGTAGAGGTTTTGAAATGGAAGGATCTTAAGAGTCCTGTGATCTGGGGAGAGATGTCTGTTAGGCAGGTGGTTCTTTGGTCAGATTTCTTTCTTTTTAAACAGAGTTTTATTGAGATAAAATTAAGATAAACTGCAGAAGTTTAAATCATACAATTTAATGTTTGATACGTGTTTACAGCTATGAAGCCATCACCACAATCAAGATAACAGCATAGCTGTTATTCCCCATATTGTTCTTTTTCCCTTTGTGGTTCCTTTCTTCCCACATCAATCTCGGGGGACCATGAAACTACTTTTTATTATTAGAGATTTGTTTGCATTTTCTGGAATTTTATATATGTGGGATCATATGCTGTGTTGTGTGTGTGGGTGGATGGGTGGGGGTGGTTTTGTACTCGGCCTGATTATTTTGAGATGATTGCATGTCTCGTTCATTTTTATTACTGAGTGGCTTTCTGTCATATGGCTCTGTACCACAGTTAGTTTGTACACTTACTGACAGTTGGATTGTTTCCACTTTAGGGCTGTTACACATAAAGCTGCTATAAACATTGAGGTACAATTCTTTGTACCTATACTTTCAAATTTTCTGGGCAAACACTTAACTGTGAAATACCTGGGTCATAAGTTAGTTTGTGTTTAACTTTGTAATAAACTGTCAGACTGCTTTCCAAAGTATTTGTACTGTGTTACATATCTACTGGCAGAGTAGACGCACTCCAGTTGTTCCATATTCCTGCCAACACTTGGTATGGTCAGTCTGTTGAATTTAACATGGCTGTTAAATTAGGAACAGATATAATAATTTCTTATTGGGTTTTGAGAGCCCTTTATGTATTATGAATACATAATACATAATCGTTTTGAGATGTGTAATTTGCAAATATTTTCTCTCATTCTCCTCTCTTAAGAATGTCTTTCTTTTTAATTGTGGTAAAAATCCACAGAACATGAAATTTGCCATTTTTACCATTTTTAATTGTACAGTTTTGCAGCTTTAAGTATATCACACTGCCGTACAACCAGTCTCCAGAACTTCATCTTGTAAAGCTGAAACACTGCACTTATTAAACAACTCCCCATTTCTCCCTGCCCCCAGCCCCTAGGCACCGCCATTTTACTTTTTATTTCTATGAATTTACAACTCCAGATACCTCACATAAGTGGAATCGTACACTATTTGTTTTTGTGTCTGAGTTATTTCACTTACCATAATGTTAATGTCCTCAGGGTTCATCCATGTTGTAGCATGTGTCAGAATTTTTCCATTTTAAGGCTGAATAGTATTCCATTGTTTGTGTATACCACATTTTGTATACCTGCTCTTCTGTTGTGGATACGTGGGTTACTTCCACCCCTTGGGCATAGTGAATAACGCTATGAAATATCTCTGAGGCTTTGCTTTCAGTTCTTGTGGATATAAACCCAGAAGGAGAATTGCTGAATCATATGGTAATTAAATTTTTAAAGTTTTTGAGGAACTGCCATACTATTTTCCCCAGTAGCTATCCCAATTTTACATTCCCACCAGCAATGGACAAGGGTTCCAGTTTTTTCCACATCCTTGCCAACACTTGTTATTTTCTGTTTTTGTGGTCATAGCTATCCTGAAGAGTATGAAGTGCTACTTCATCCTGGTTTTGATTTGCCTTTCCCTGATTAGTAACATTGAGCCTCTTTTCCTATGCATTTTGGCCATTTGTATATCTTCTTTAGAGAAATATTCTGTTGCTCTGTTTTTAATCAGGTGGATTTTTTGTTAAGTCATAGGAGTTCTTAACCCTCTATCAGATAAATGATTTGCACTTATTTTTCTCCCATTCTGTTGATTATGTTTTTTGCACAGAAGTTTTAAATTTTGCTGCCCAGTTTATCTGTATTTACATTTGTCGCCTGTGCTTTTGGGGTCATAGCCAAGAAATCATTGCAGATCCAATGTCCTGGAACTCTTCTGCATTTTCTTCTTAGAACATTACAGTGTAGGTTGTACATTTAGTTTTTTTATCCATTTGGAGATAATTTTTGTGTAGAGTGCAACATAAGGATCCGATTTCATTCTTTTGCATATGGACATCCAGTTTTCCTAACACCATTTGTTGATGAGAGTATCCTCTCTCCCCACTGAATGATCTTGGTACCCTTCATCAATAAACATTTGACCACACGTGTGAAGGTTTGTTTCTGGGCTTTCTGTTCTGTTCCATTTGTCTGTATGTCTGTGTCTGTGCCAGTAAACCTTTTTGATGACTGCAGTTTTATAATAAGTTTTGAAATCAGGAGGTGTAAGACCTTCAATTCTGTTTGAGAGGATACAGCTTGTACCAGGTAGTGTGAATATTTTGAAGGTCAAATAAAGTAAATTGGGTTTCTCATAGAAACTGAGAATTCACCCAGTTTCTATATAAAAATGGCTAAAAATGTCTCTTATAAATTGTATTATAGTCTGTTTAAATTATCTCCAATGAGTCAGTGTATAAACAAAAATGAAATTATACGTATGTGGTATTTTTATTTCTATACTGTGTGGTCCAGCCTCCACTAAGGTAGAATTCTCTCTTCTAATACCAGAAGCCCACTGCTGACCAAGGTTCTCATTGCATGGCTCTTTCATATTTTATGTAAGTTGGAAACTTCAGAATTCAAAGTTGGTATAAAAAGTCTCCAAACCAGAGCGCCTGGGTGGCTCTGTCAGTTAAGCATCTGCCTTCAGTTCAGGTTGTGATCCCAGGGTCCTGCGATTGAGCTGCGTGCTGAGCACCCTGCTCAGTAGGGGGTTGGCTTCACCATCTGCCTCCCCGGATTTGTACTCTCTTTCTCCCACTCTCCCCTTCCCTCTCCAAATAAATAAATAAAATCTTTAAAACAAAAAACAAAAACTTCCTAACATGTACTTTGTCTTTAGTTAAGAAAAGAGCTGGAAGGAGTGTCTTGTTGAGAGTTTTTGAGAAAATATGTGTGGAAGAAGCTTGAAATCTCTACAGGTGTGTGTGATATTGTTAATTGTAATTTCTGTTTATTTTCATTGTGATAAATGACCTTCAGCATAATCACTGAATTTAAAAAAAACTGTCTTGAATAGACTTTCCCCCGCATTTTGAGGATGACTTAGAGCCACCTGGTGTCTTCTGGAAACACCCACAGTTCTCTCAGTGGCTGTTGGAATTTTTCAGTGCAAACCTCTTGTGAGTGGGTCTGGCAGTTGAGGCCATTTTGTTGGTCCTGAAACAGCCTTCTTTCATGAGTTGTCATTTCTTGGGCATGAGCATGTCCGTCTCACCGCCGGCTGTTACGGAAGGTAGATGTACCTTTGTGAAGAGTCTCCCAGTACCAGGTGGCATTTATGCTCGTAATTTCAAAGGTGGCTTGATAATAAGAAATAGAATAAATCCCCATCAATAGGTAAAATAAAGAAAACTAGCTTATCTTATCAATATTTGCTGAAGGGCTTGACAAAACCCAACGTAGGTTTTGGGAAGAAATTAATGTGGCAAAATGTATGAATCAACCCTGGCCTGCATTGAATTTTTTAAAACTTTAAAGACTATTTTACTATGTTGCAAGCTCAAAGTGAGGTGTGACCCATATCTGAATTTAGTTGTGAAATCTGTCTATCTTAGTCATAAATTTTGTATACTGTCTTGGGAATTTCTGCCAATGCTAAGTTACAGTTTTGGGGTTTTTTTTCCCCTTTTATCAGCCCTGTTTAAGAATTAAGGATGATGGCTTAGGTGGCTCAGTCAGTTAAGCATCAGACTCTTGATTTCAGCTCAGGTCATGATCTCAGGGTCATGGGATCGAGCCCCACATCGGGCTCTGCGCTGGGCGTAGAGTGTGCTTGAGATTTTCTCTCTTCCTTTCCCTCAGCTCCTCTCCCTGCTTGTATTCTCTCTCTCTCTCAAATAAATAAATCTTTTTTTAAAAAAGGAATTAAGGATGAGGTGAGATCGTAAAGTCAAAGAACAAACAATTATATAACAGTATTAAAATATAATGGCTCTAATTTTCATAAAACATTCCAAGTGAATATTTCAAAGTAGTTCTTTTAGGGAGGAAATACAGGTAGTCTTTCCTTCGAACATGTTGGGAATTCCTTGGGAGTTGTCCTCTACACCACTTTCCTAGTTGGTCAGCAAGGCCTGTCTCCATACACAGCCACAGAACACCCTTCTTTGGTTTGCTGCCTGCATTTCCTTCTCTCTCCCTCCACCACCTGGCAGTATCCTGTGGATTGCTTTCTGCCCTACCTTGACCTCACTTCTTTATATGCCCTTCCTAGGACTTGGTTTGTTCAGATGTTCATCTAAATAGGCCAACAATGTAGAACAGGAGAAAAAAAGAAGGTGAAGGTAGATATAACAGGCTAATTTCACCCAGTCCGCCCTTTTGCTTCTATGTATGAGCTAGATGCAGCAGCTTTGATCCCCACTCCCATCCCTTGACCTCTCTCCCCACCAAAAAAAGAAAAAGGGGGATGGGAGTGTGGGTGTGGGAAATACAAAAAGAGAATTTTGAACTCAGACTGACACTAGAGAGTCATCTCTAAGTTTCCCATGTTTTAAGCTTTGGCATATATTTTGAAACCCCAGTATAAAGCTTGTAGTTTAAATGATCCTCATCTTAGGGTAAAAATTTAGTTTACCTTCTGAGCCCCTGAATTCTCCATTTGTTGCATTTAAAGTAGGGAACAAAAGTAGGAGGAGAGAAGTAGGAGGAAGAGAAAAAGGAAAAAGGAAGTCAGGGCAATTAAAGAGAATCAAGAGGCAGAATGTTATGGAACAACCTGTTCCCCACCTGCTGGGCATTTATGTCTGAGTTCTGATGGCAGCAGAACAGGTGTCCTCACTCATCCGCACAGAACTCCAGGGTCCAGTTTCATCCAAGTTACAGATCTGACAGTCACCCTTTTAGCTTCTCCCGTCTTGTGGGGGAGGTTCCTTGCAAGGAATCGCTACATCTTGGGTGAAGATATATTTACTGCTGACTTATCATAGAGGGTTTCTCTTATACTGTACTTAGGGAATCTACACTGGCATATCTTTTTGGTACATGTATTATGTATTAAGAGTTTTATGAATTTCATTTAAGATTCTAGCCTGTGGAAACAATTAGTCACAGCAGTAGTTGTAATAGTAATGATGATAATTGTGATGAAAAAATGTAAACTCTGTAATTGCAGGGACCTTGTCTTTTACCCGTGTGTCCCTCACTCGAAGAAGGTGCATCACTACAGTTGTTGAACAGTTGAATGGATAGATGTAATGAGTTGTAACCAGCATTTATGAACTGTTAGTTTATGAACTGTTAGTATTAAGCACTTCATATGGCTTATCTCATCTCCCAACAATATGATGAAGTATTTTCTGCAGTATTTCATCAAATCTAATTTGTCATTGATTCTAAGGCACACTTTAATCTGTAACTGAAAAAAAAAAAAACTAAGAAAAATTGAACTACAACACAGTGCTTTTCATTTAGAATTTTTATCATGAGAACTATTTTAGACTTAAAGATTTTTTCTTCATATCATTAGTGTGTGTACCTGAAAAGGAAAATAAATTTGTTCAAGTAATCCTGAAAAAAATTTTACATTCAGAATCTTATTGTTGTACGTCACTTTCCAATTCTGAGTCATTAGTTTTTATGCTTTTCTACATAATACCAATTTCTGTGCCATTAGGAGTGTTGGTAGTGCTTTTGACTAGAGAGTGTTATTCTGCTCTTTCTGGGATTCAAGCTGTTGATACGCATTCTGCAGGTCTTGATGTTGACGCTTAACTGTTTGACTAATTTCAGAGTTTTTTTTTTTTCTCCATTGAAACAGATCCACTGCTTGTTAGTAACTTTTATTCAAAGTTGGCAAGATAAAATCAAAATTTTGGGGTGTCTGGGTGGCTCAGCCAGTTGAGTGGCTGACTCTTAATTTTGGCTCAGGTCATGATTTCCTGGTCTTGGGAGCTTGTTCTCAGTGGGGAGATTGCTTGGGCTTCTCGTTCCCTCTGCCCATCGTGCTCTCTCTCAAGTAAATAAATAAATCTTAGGAAAAAAAAATTGTGTGGGTGTGTGGTTCCCCCTGTGGTGATTGGATTACAAATGGTTCTTGTTTTCTTCTTTATAATTGTCTTTGTTTTCAAAATTCCTACACATTCACACAGTGGAACTTGCACTCGCTTCAGCTGCTGATCGTGGTCTCCTTTTATCTCGCCTTCTGTGCCCTCCTTATATGGGGAGTGTGGAAGTTGAATTCATCACTCTCCGCGGTTGTCTTGCTGCCCTTAGATGTGGAAAGGCCCATCAATCTGCCCCTGGTGGGACCAGGATCTCTACTGACCTCCAGTGGCTCTCAGGTGCATGGCACACAGCAAGAGACATTTCAGACATTATTTGCTGGGGAATGCGAAACATTCACACTACGGCTAGCATTTTTTTTTTTTTTAAGATTTTATTTATTTGACAGAAAGAAACACAGCCAGAGAGGGAACACAAACAAGGGGAGTGAGAGAGGGAGAAGCAGGCCTCCTGCTGAGCAGGGAGCCCGATGTGGGACTCGATCCCGGGTCTCCGGGAAGGCAGTCGCTTAAGCAGCTGAGCCACCCAGGTGCCCCTATGGCTAGCATTTTTAAGAAAGTACTTTGTAATTGTCTACGCAGCACTTGCTGCCAAATACCAGAGTTAGTCTTATCTGTGTGCCTTCCAGGACAGCTTGAACCTTCCATAGTTGGAAATTGAGAAGCTTTTATAAGAGCTGTATGTAAATGAGGCATTAAGAATGAGAAAATATAGACAACAGTATTAAAAAAAAATTGCTGAGATTAGATCTTAATTATTCTCACCATAAAAAGTGGTAGTTACTGAAGTGATAAGGTGCTCGCTAATGCCACAGTGACAGTCATACTGCGGTATATAAATAAATCAACATGTTGTATACCCTAAACTCTACGGTGTTATATGTCAAATATATTTCAGTTTACAAAGTAGGAAAAAAAAGAAGAAAATGTACACTGAAGAATTCATGTGCACAAAACAGAACTTGGATGCTCAGGTTTAGCTTGACTCCTCAGTAAGCTTCTAGGCTTTGTTTATAATTTTTGTTTAGGTTTTTACTTTGTTGTTGTGTTTTGTTGTTTTACCCTCATTGTTGGGAAGGCATGGTTTGGGAATAGAAAAGGGTCCAGAGGCAGCAGTGGCTCTCATCCCTGAATCAGAACAGTGAGACCTTCTGGTTGAAGTCTGCCATAGATATCACAGCAGGCAGACAGACACTGCTGAGACGAAGAGGGAAGCAGTTTCCCCGTGTGGAGCCCTGCTGGGCTTGAGTGAAGAAGGTAGGTGGGCAGGCAGGCAGAACACATCAAGGGAAACTAAGTGACCATTGAAGCAAAAGTACATGCTAATTTTCTAATCAGCAAGCTGTTAACCTTCTGAAATTTATAATTCCTTTGACACGCGTTTTAACATTTGATCCATTGAGTTAATTAAAAAAAAATTATTATACCCCTTAAATCATTCTTTGTTATATTGTCAAAATGTCACATTGTAATTATCTTAAAATCATTTTTGACCAAAGCCTGTAAAAAGTCACCTTTATGTCTGAGATTATTGATCAATGTAATTTTAAGGTTTTTGCTTCTTAATAATTAAAAGCCACCTCATTATGCAGCACACCTGCTGCCATGGTGGTGTTTGAGAATTAAGCACGCAAGTATCTATTCCTCTAATAGTCTTCAAGTATTATTGAATCTGTTTCTATCCATAACTAGAATTTTAAAGCAGCCTAAGGGTTGTAATGTTCAAGTTTGTAAACAGACTCTTGTTATCTCTGCCAGGACTTCTGCAGTAGCTTCCTTACTAGTCTCCCTGATTCTCCCCAGTTTACCACCAAGTGAATACTTTTAAAAAGCCCTGTTCTACTGCGTCAGTGGCTGTTTATCACATATCAGGTAAAATTCAAACTCCATTAACCTAGAATTTAAGACTCTCTGGAGTCCACCTGTAGCCTTATTTATTTTACTTCCGGTTTATGCATGTTTGCTGTCAGCACACTATTTTCCCCTTATGCCCACTAATTTAAGAAAGTTAATTACTCCGGCAGTGTCTCTTATTGTCCATTTTCCTGCTGATCCTTAGGCCACAAATAGAAAATGGATGTTTCTAGTTAAACTAGTTCCTTTCTTAATGGGTCTGCATCATAAAATTTCTGCCACATCCTTTGGGGATAAGAAAAATTCTGTGGCTTTCTGGCAAATTAGGCACCAGCGAGGCGAGTTTAGCTTTATTAACATTGAATGTGCACCTGAATTGGACTTAGTAGGAATGTTTTCCCTTTGGCTTGATATTACTGAATTTAACAATTTTTAATTATTATTTTGCAAAGAGGATGGGTAAAATGTTATCTGGTAGTTTTAATTTGTGACTTATTGATTACAGATGAGCATGTTTTCCTGCACATTTATTTGGCTGTGTTTTATATGTCAACTGGTACCTTTAGCCCATTTATCTTTCTGGAGGTTCTTTGTTAATGTTTTTTATGTGTTCTGAATATTATTAATGTGTCTCTGATATGTGGCACAGATACCTTTCTTCCAGATACCTTTTCTTCATTGGTTTCACAGTGTCCAATATCTTTTAAAATGTGATTTTAAAAATCTACATTTTTCCTAGTTGTGAGAGCAGGACTCTAGATTTCTGCTACCTATTACATCCTGCTTAGAATGGAAATTCTTTAGTAGATTCCCTTTTGGGTTTTCTGTGAAGCCAGTAAGATCTCCTGCAAGTAATACTATTATTACTTCTTTTTTGGTATATCTACTCTTTCCTCTTTCACAGACTGGAAAGTCCAGTTCAGTGTTAGACAGAAGCCATACCAGGTGTCTGGGTTTCTCTCCTGATCTCGGCACGGTAGCTTCCAGTGTTGTATGGTATTTGCTTATTTGTGTACCTTTATCTGATTAAGGAGGTTACCTTCTGTTTCTAGTTTGCCAAAAAATTTTTAAGTGTGAATGAATTTTGAATTTTATCAGATGTTCTGCTGCTTTTGAGAGGTATGACAGTCCTGCTTGTCCGCAGTTTTGCTTGCTGTGGTTTCGGTTATCCGCTGCCAACTGCAGTTCCCAAGCAGGTGAATTGTCAGAGGGTTAGTAGCCTCACGTTACGTCGTTCCCCTCACCTCATCTCTTCGTGTAGGCACTTTATCAACTCACATCACCACAAGAAGGGTGAGTACAGTAGAAGAAGGTATTTTGAGAGAGAGAGACCATATTCACAGTAACTTTTATTACAGTATATTATAATTGTTCTATTTTATTATTGTCGTTAATCTCTTACTGTGCCTAATTCATAAGTCAAACTTTATCATAGATACGTATGTAAAGGAAAAAGCTTAGTATATAGAGAGTTCAGTACCATTTCATGGTTTCAGGCACCCACTGGGGGTCTTAGAACATATCCTGTATGGATCAGTCCGGGGGCCAGTCTAGTGGAACTTTTCTCTTTTATTCTGTTAAGGTCATGAATTATATCGATTGATTATCAAACATTAAACTGAAGTGCTAGATGAAATCTAACCTGTGTGATGTATTATCCTTTGAATACAGTGCCAAATTTAGTTTAACATTTTCTTTTCAATTTTTGCATCTGTGTTCTTAAGACTAAATATACTTTTCTCATCATTTCTATGTCAGATTTGGCAGAAGGATTATGCTGGCCTCATAAAATTAGTTGGGAAATGTTCACTCTTTTTATATTCTCTGGAATGTTTGTGCAAACAGCATTATTAGCTGCTTAAAGTTTTGGTAAAATTTGATGGTGAAGCTTTCTAGAAATGGAACTTTCTTTGTGGGACAGCTATAGATTATGGTTTAAGTAAAATCTTTAAAACAAAACAAAACAACTCTATACATTACTCAGAGCTCAGGATGATAAGTGTACCTTTAATCCTCATCCCGTTTCACCCATCCACCCATTCTCCTCCCCTCTAGTAACTATCAGTTTTTTCTCTATAGTTTAGAGTCTGTTTCATTGTTTTGTCTCTCTCTTTTTCTTCCTTTACTTGTTTTTTTTTCTTAAACTCCACATATGAGTGAAATCAGATGGTATTTGTCTTTCTGTGACTTACTTTGCTTATTAGCATTATACTCTAGCTCCATCCATGTTGTTGCAAATGGTAAGATTTCATTCTTTCTCAATGGCTGGATAATATTCCATTCATCTATCTATTCATCTTTATCCATTCATCTGTCAGTGGACACTTGGTCAGCCTCTGTAATTTGGCTGTTGTAAATAATGTTACAGTAAATATAGGGGTGCATATATCCTTTTGAATTTGTGTTTTTGTATTCTTTGGGTAAATACCCAGTAGTGTGATTATGGATTTTTGAGTGGTTCTATTTTTAAATTTTTGAGGCACCTCCATATTATCTTCCATAGTGGCTGTACCAGTTTGCTTTCCCAACAACAGTGTAGGAGGGTTCCCCTTTCTTCAGATCTTCGCCAACACTTGTTTCTTGTGTTGTTGATTTTAGCTCTTCTGACAGGTGTGAGTGATACCTCATTATGGTTTTTATTTGCGTTTCCCTGATGATAAGGGATGTTAAGCATCTTTTCATATGTTTGTTGGCCAGTTGGATGTCTTTTTTGGAGAAATAACAGGAATTTTTTTTTTTATTGTTACTAAATTTTTTTTTTCAGTGTTCCAAGATTCATTCCCCATTCCCCACACCCAGTGCTCCACGCTTTAGGTGTCCCCAGTACCCACCACCAGGCTCTCCCATCCCTCCACCCCCCTCCCTCCAAGTCCCTCAGTTTGTTTCCGTGTCCAAAGTCTCTGTTGTTTCGTTTCCCTCCCTAGATTACCCTAGTTCCCATTTACTTTCCTTCTCCCACTGTCCTCCAGGTTACCCCCTCATGCACCGCAAGAAAGTGAGACCATGTGATACTTGACTTTCTCTTCTTGGCTTATTTCACTCAGCATAATCTCTTCCAGTCCAGTCCATGTTGCTACAAAAGTTGGATATTCATCCTTTCTGATGGAGGCATAGTATTCCATTGTATGTATGTACCACATCTTCTTTATCCATTCATCTGTTGATGGGCACCTTGGCTCTTTCCACAATTTGGCGATTGTGGCCATTGCTGCGATGAACATTGGGGTACATATGGCCCTTCTTTTCACTACATCTGTATCTTTGGGGTAAATGCCCAGTAGTGCAATTGCAGGGTCATAGGGTAGCTCTATCTTTAATTTTTTAAGGAATCTCCACACTGGAAATAACAGGAATTTAAAAATTTTATATCTAGGGGCGCCTGGGTGGCACAGTTGCTTAAGTGTCCGACTCTTGGTTTTGGCTCGGGTGGTGATCTCAGGGTTGTTGGGCTCTGCATTCAACAGAGAGTCCGCTTGAGATTCTCTCTTCCTCTCCCTCTGCCCTCCCCTCTCTCATTCTCTCTCTCTTCTCTCTCAAATCAATAAATCTTAAGAAAAAAAGTTTATCTAAATTACCATACTTATTGTTCTCATGTTATTGATAATATTCTTATTTTCTGACTTAATATTCCTGCTACATACCTTAAATTGTTTTCTCATTTTTTCCTTGATCAATCTTTCTAATGGTTTATCAATTTTATTAGTCTTTGCAAAGAAACAGGTTTTCGCTTTTTGATCTTCTCTATTGTATATTTGTTTTTCACTTCATTAATTTTTGCTTTTACCTTTCTCATTCATATCTTTATCCTTTTTTTCTGGTTATTCTTTTTATAATTTTTTATTTTTTATTTTATTTTATTTTATTTTATTTTTTTAAAGATTTTATTTATTTCACAGAGAGAAACATAGCCAGAGAGGGAACACAAGCAGAGGGAGGGAGAGAGGGAGGAACAAGCTTCCCGCCGAGCAGGGAGCCTGACGTGGGACTCGATCCCAGGTCTCCGGGATCATGACCTGAGCCGAAGGCAGTCGCTTAACCAACTGAGCCACCCAGGCGCCCCTCTTTTTATAATTTTTTAAAAAGATTTTATTTATTTACTTGACAGAGAGAAACACAGCTACAGAAGGGAACACAAGCAGGGGGAGTGAAAGAGGGAGAAGTAGGTTTCCCGGTGAGCGGGGAGCCTGATGTGGGGCTCAATCCCAGCATGACCCGAGCCAAAGGCAGATGCCCAATGCCTGAGTCACCCAGGCAGCCCCTCTTTTTATAATTTTTTAAGATGAATGCTTAGCTCTTTGTTTTTCAGCCTTTCCCTTCAGACATTCTTTTTTTTTTTTTTTTTTTTTAATATTTCATTTATTTGACAGAAAGAAACACAGCCAGAGAGGGAACACAAGCAGGGTGAGTGAGAGAGGGAGAAGCAGGCTTCCTGCTGAGCAGGGAGCCTGATACGGGACTCGATCCTGGGTCTCCGGGATCATGACCTGAGCCGAAGGCAGTTGCTTAACCAACTGAGCCACCCAGACGCCCCTGGACATTCTATTTTAATGTCATAAATTCATGCTGTGTATCACTTCAGCTGCATGCCACAAGGTCTCAGAGATATTTTCATTATCATTCAGTTCATCTTTGTGGTTTCATCTCTGATCTGTGCTATATAGTTTTTAATTCTCATTATGAGTTGAATCATTTGAAAGTTGTTGAGAAATTTTTTGTGACTCATCATGTTTGTTTTTTATATGGTATACACACCTGCCAAGCACATGCGTTCAGCTGCTGTGGAATATTGTGTTCTACATGTGTCAGTTTAGTCACGTTTCTTAGCTGTGTGTTCAGATTCTCCTTACTTTATTGATTATATTTGTTCTATTAGTTACTGAATATGTGTTAATAATTTCCCAATACATTTATAAATTTGTCTTTATAGTACGATAGGTTTTTACTTTGTATGTTTCTAGACTATCATTTGATATATACAAATTCGGAAGTGTTGTATCTGCCTGGAAAATTGAACAACTTATTATGCAGAGCCCCTCTTGGTCTCTAGCAATGCTTTTTGTCTTAATGTATACTTACTATTAATATAACTACAGAAAATTTCTTTTGATTAGTTTTGCACAGTATAATTTTCCCTAGCCTTTTTTTTTTTTCAAGCTTTGAGCATCCTTATGTTTAGATGTGTATTTTATAAGGATATGTAGTTAGAGTTTACTTTTGCACCTTTGTCAAGGATCACTTCTGCATGTATGTGTAAGCCTATTTCTGGACTCTATCCCATGATCTGTTTGCCTGCCTGTAGGCCAGTAACACACTGTCTAGAGGCCAGCAGGTTTACAGTAAGTGGTGAAGCCCACTGGCTTAAGCCCTCTGCTTTTGTCTATCAGGGATATTGGTAATTTTCTTAAAATGTCTTTGTCTGGTTTTGGAATCAGGGTAATGCTGGCCCCTTAGAATGAGTTGGAAAGTGAACACTTATCTTCAGTTTTCGGGAAAACTTTGTGCAGAGATGGAATTATTTCTTCCTTAAATATTTGGTAGGATTGGCTAGTTCTCATCATGGGTTTATGATGGTAGTTCTGATTCAGATTAAACATTACAGGGCTTTTGCTTAATTTTCTCAATTTTCTGTTCGTATCCTTTTTTCTCTTATGCTGAAAATCTTGACTCTAAATAGCATTAACATAATGATTCATGTACTTTATGATGTGTGTGTTTATTTCAAAATAACAATGCCAGTATTAAAATTTCCTTAAAACTAATTATTAGAATTTTTTCCATAGTTTGAGTTAAAAGTATAAAACCAAGGTATGGTCAGGGAAATCTAAATTCCATCTCTAACCTTTCTTGCTTTTTCTCCCAGTGGTGGTATATTTTGCGAGGAAGAGGGAGATAGGCACAAAGATTATGTAAACGTACATATATACACATATAGTTGCTGATGGCCACATACACATACATCATTTATGGGTCTGTACATGTGTATATATGTGTGGATGTGTTTATATTTCTTTCCCAACTTTCTTCTCCATATTTCTTTGCAAAATAACATACCTCTACACATCTTTCTGTACTTGGCTTTTTGACTTAACAGTGTATCTTGGAGATGGCTCCTTAGCAGCATAAAGAGATCTTTCTCATCCCTTTATATAATAGCCTAGTACTTCACTGTATGGATGTACCGTCCTATACATAAGCAGTCTTCTATTGATGGTATTTGGGGAGAAATAGTAACTTTTAAAAAGACATTTTCCATGTTCCAGACCACAGCACTGTGGCACTGGCCGGTAGAATTACTTAACCTCATTGTAATAGCATTTTTATTAAAACTGTTTTCATTTCTACATCACTGCAGACATTCACTTTATAATACGCCAGGTTTTACTGTATGGTGTGCTGGGGACTAAAGGGGTTTTTTTTCATTAGTAAGCTAAAATTCCCACTTTTTGTTCTATCTCTGGACTGGTTGTTTTAGATGTAGGGTAAGCAAGCCTAAGCCTTCGTGGCCTTTGCCTTATAGCAGGTGCTTCTGTATTATCTTAAAAAAGACTTCGGATTGCTGATAGAAGCACTCCCACCCCTCCGTTTGTAGCACCAGTGTAATCTCATTAATTCCTTGCTCAGGTGGTAGAACCCACCATTCTTACAACACCTCAAAGATGGTTTTCTTATTATAACCTGTCAGGTTGAAAAAGGGCATATAGTGATACATCCACTAGTCTTCTACTTCAAGAAGTATCTGCTTCTGAATAGACTAGTGTCTAAATTAAGATATCTTTGTATTATTTCAGATTTCTGTAATTTGGTGAATAAAATACTCTTCTTGGGTCCCTTCTTTTGCTTAGATTTGTCTTCTGTTCAAAGGATTTTAGTAGTCAAGCACTGTTTCCTCCTTTATAGATTTTCCCTGAAGTTTACCAAAGTGTTACGTGTTCTTGATTACTGAGAAACCCATATTCCACACTTAACCCCTGGTACATCGGTTTAGCTCTCTCTGATTGTTTATCCTAGAGAAAACACGAATACACCTGGACTTGCCAAATATTGTGAGTACTTTTCCCTCTTCCTGAGCAGTGCAAAGACCACTAAAGTACTTAGAATCATTAACCTCCTCGTCACCTCTCCTACCCCAGCGTATATGCCCTTGGTGTCCTCATGTATTCTAGTGTTGGTCAAACCCTGTAAGGCGTCACTGTCATTGTTTTGTATAGTCAGTATTCACTTAGGTTTTTAAAACCACTACATTGAGGTGTAATTGACATACAATAAACTGCATATTTAAAATGTACAAATTGATAATTTTGACCTATGTATACCCATGGAACTGTCAGTATACATATGTGTATATTCTGTAGTACATTTATTTCTACCGTAGAGTCTCTTAGAAAATTAAGGTGGGTCAGCAAAGCCTTATTGCTATTCTGTTGCTTTTATTTTGTAGCTACTAGAAATGGAAGGCGGGTTAAGAGAGGCTAAGGGAATTTTCATGGTTTCTTATGCCACCATTTTAGAATTCTGTCCTCATTTTACAACTCATTTAAGAAAACAAAAATGTGGGATGTGTGGGTGGCTCAGTCATTAAGTGTCTGCCTTCAGCTCAGGTCACGATCCCCAAGGCCTGGGATCGAGCCCCGCATTGGGCTCCTTGCTCTGCGGGAAGCCTGCTTCTCCCTCTCCCACTCCCCCTGCTTGTGTTCCCTCTCTCACTCTCTCTCTGTGTCAAATAAATAAATAAAGTCTTAAAAACAAAAACAAAATGTTACCTCTCTTAGGCTACTTCAGTCCCTGCTCCGGTCCCCTTCATTTTAAAAATTCAGTGTGTCTTTTATCATTTTCATCCATGTGAGTAGTATGGCATTTGAGCTTTTCCAGTACCTAGAAAATATTGATTTCTTATATTTACCACTTCTCAGAAATAACAGGAGAAATATGTAAAGGGTTTTCTATCCTGAGTGAGTCTATATCTTAGTAATTGTGATTTCTGCAAATGAGATCAGCATACATTTTGATTTAGGTTCTTATTTTGAGACTATACATACTAATTTTAAGGATGCGTGTGTGTGTGTGTGTGTGCGCGCTTTTTAAAATCTGTACTGCCTGAGACTATACCGATAGGTCATACTAAGGGACTTTCTTTTTTTTTAACGTGTATACTGCAGACTTTTGGGTGTTATTCTGTCAGCTCATGCAAAATTTATGTATTTGGAATTATGAGTTACTCTTCTACTAGCCAAAGAATCTTAAATTTTTAGCCTTTGAGCATAGCTTTAAATTTAATTTTCCTTTATTAAATGCTGTAAGAGATTCTCACAAGTATAAAGTGAGTTGAATAAAAGTATACTTATTTTTCAAAATGGGAATTTTGCACATTCTAATTCTTTTCTGACTATAATAGTATTTACTAACACTAAACTTACTGAGTCATGCATTTGTGTTATTTCATTTAGTCCTTAAAACAACCCTGTGTGGTGGAAATTATTTTGCTTATATGACAGATGAGAAACTAAGGCAGAGAGATACAGCCAATAAATAACAAATTTGGGGTTTAAACCAGGCAGTGTATGTCTAGGGCCTGGCCTTTTAATCAATATAAACTTGTCATGATTAATTTTTTTCTCTAACATTGAAAAGGAATTCTATGAACCAAAATATCCTCACTAAATAATTGTAAGATTTTTGACTGTTGGGCTAATGGGCTCACTCAGACCCAAGAACGAGAATGAGGTTAATTTTGTTTTTCATTCTTTTAGCTGATATAGCCCAGAGATACAGGATAAGCAAATACCCAACCCTCAAATTATTTCGTAATGGGATGATGATGAAGAGAGAATACAGGGGCCAGCGCTCAGTGAAAGCTCTTGCAGATTACATCAGGCAACAAAAAAGCGACCCCGTTCAAGAACTTCATGACTTAGCAGAAATCACCACTCTTGATGTAAGTTGTTAACTTTTACTGGATCAAACGAACATTGCCTGTTTAATTAATGTAAACAGGTCTTATGCAATCAGAGAATCTGGACATTTTCTTGTAGTTCATTGCAGTGGATCTGACATCTATCTACAGACTTAGCAAGTTGAATTTTTCTTGAATTAATTCTCAAGGGAAATCCTCATGTTTTACTGAGTCTTTGGGTAAAATACATAGAAAATAGTAGTGCTGCACTAATTTAAATTAATTGAGGGCAAAGAATAGCTTGAGCTGTGAAGACATAGAAGTTAATGTCAGGCATATACAACCAGAGTTTCCATATCTTCCTTAGTAGAGACGTTCAAGGTATCTGCTTTAATGACTCCTATGTTAGCTCTTTGTATAACTCATAGTATCCTTTAAAATAATCCTCCTTAAAAAACCCTTCCATTGTATACTAAGTAGTGTTTAAAAAAAAAAAAGGTATGGAGTTGGAACTTTAGGTTGTCACTGTCAGGTTTGAGATTTGACTTTTACCCTGCTTCCACGCTAAGTGAGTTACCCTTACATGCATGCTATCAGAAGACACAGGGCTGCCTGGTCAGAGATAATGGACTTTATTGCTTACATCCCAGAAAACAATGGGAGCATGTTGTGTTTGTTTCCTCACCCCGCCCCCATATGCCAGCCCTGTGGAGGTGACATGGAGGTTCCAGCTGGATGCCTGCATACACTGTGGGTTTTGTGGTGGGAGAACTGGCCTCGGAGATTGGCGGCTTCTGAGCCAGCAGTAAGCCTGCTCTCTGTCCCGGAGGGAGATGACCTCACACCTCAGGGTTGCTTGCCGCAAGCACAACCCTGAGGACCGGCCTGGGTAAAGAGTGGTGAGGGTCCTGCATTTGGCCACACCTACCTGTGGAGGAGTGTGAGAGACCCACGGAGGATTCTCTACCAACAGTCGTACATTATGAATTGATGTATTATTTTAAGAATAGTCACCTTATTTAGGAATTCATCACCTTATTAAGTAATAGGTTTTTATTCATCAGTTTAATGCTAGAAGGAAATGTTTATGATTATATTAGATGGGAGGTAAGATTGTTTTCAACCTAATGTAATCTTTAATAGTTTTGGACTAGGTGTTATAATCCAAATATGTATTTGTAGTGCTACGCCATTTGTGGATAATTGAACAACAGCTGGGTGAATGAAATAACATGTTTATAGCATAACTATACATGTTTGCAAAATAATTACATACTTTATTTTACAGCGCAGCAAAAGAAATATCATTGGATATTTTGAGCAAAAGGATTCAGAAAACTATAGAGTTTTTGAAAGAGTAGCAAATATTTTGCACGATGATTGTGCCTTCCTTTCTGCATTTGGGTAAGTCTCTTAATTGAGAGTGTTTTAGTAGCTTGACTTGGCTGCCATGTGACATTCTTGCTGTGTGTGGTTATTTTCCAAAGATGACCTCTCCAGACATGATCTCAGTTCCCTTGAGGTCTTCCTTACACCTGTCTCCGACCTCTTTTTAAAGAGTTTAAAAGTCCGTTTATTTTTCTTTCTGTACTGTATTCTATTTCAGAATATGGGTGAATGGAAAAGAATGGACAAGTTAACAACTACCTCTCATGCTTTTTATTCAGCTCATTTACTAACACTACTTTGTGTTCTCACAAAGTATTAACGTGTGGGCTTTCCAAACTGAAACAGCTTCTAGTCTTTCTCATGTAGAAATGTGGGCTTCGTTGTTGTCTTGATTACCTGGGGCTCTCCACCACCTTTTCTGTTGTCTTCCCTGTTCCAGAGGAACAGTACTTCAAGGTTAGCCTCTTTCCTCCTGTCTTTGTAACCATCCCTTCCAGACCCTCTGTGGCATTCATCCAGCAGTTGTCCAATCGCTCTCCTCTGTTTCCATCCTGAGCCTTTTCAGGACCTACTTTTTTTGGTCAAAAATAAGATTCTCTCTTTCCTGACCTTCCTGTTTTATCCCTTGAACTATGGTATCTTTCTTTTCGTTTCTAAATTTTTTCAAAGATTAATTTATGCTTGGCCACCTTGAATTTCTTTAACTCCAACCACTGAAAAATCCTTTCTCTTTGGGAAGCCGACTTTGCTTTTGTTACTCTCGTTAGACTTCTCTCTGCACAGTAACAAAAGGTTTCTTAGGGGCACCTGGGTGGCTCAGTTGGTTAAGCGGCTGCTTTCAGCTCAGGTCATGATCCTGGAGACCTGGGATCAAGTCCCACATCGGGATTCCTGCTCAGCAGGAACCCTGCTTCTCCCTTTCTCAGTCCCCTGCTTGTGTTCCCTCTCTAGCTGTGTTTCTCTCTGTCAAATAAATAAATAAAATCTTTAAAAAAAAAAAAAAAAAAAAAAAGGTTTCTTAATTACCAGGTCCAGTGACCTTTTTTCAGTCTTTTTTCTTTTTTAAGATTATATTTATTTATTTGACAAAGAGAAATACAGCTAGAGAAGGAACACAAGCAGGGGGCGTAAGATAGGGAGAAGCAGGCTTCCTGCCGAGTAGGGAACCTGATACGGGGCTTGATCCTGGTACTCCAGGATCATGACCTGAGCCAAAGGCACACGTTTAACGACTGAGCCACCCAGGCGCCCCCTTTTTTCAGCTTTAATCCTCTTTGGCTTCTCAGAAGGCTGGGACCGTCAGCTACCCTGGCCTTTTTCTGCTGTGTCTACACTTAAGCTACTTTGAATCCCCCTGGCTTATTCCTTATTTTTCTGACTTTCCCACCTGTTTTTTCCTTTCTCTCTCAAAATGGATCCTTCTATTGTTCTTTCCCTTTGTTTTCACTGGGGGTTATCGCCGTCATCCTCTGACTCTTTGCAGTGTAATTTCTCTCTTTGCTTTGGCCAGTACCTGTTAGACTCCATTTTAGTGCCTAGCTTCAGTAGAGTCCAGGTTTCTGGCAAAGTCAGTCCTTTCCATTTTGTGACCTTTGTCCTTATTGTAATGCTTCTGTAGATTTTGTGTGTGTGTTCTTGTGAACACTATCAGTGATATTGGGAGATCAATGTAGGAGTAAATAACAGAGGAACTTTTCCCTGCCCCACCCCCTTGCCTTTTGCACAGCTGCTCTCTGGCCCGTGGGCCACTTGCTGGCTTCCTCAGGCACAGCGGGCCCTTCTGCAGTGGGGCCCTCGCCCTCACTGTGCTCTGTGTCGCAAGTGCGTCTCCTACATCTCCTCTCCTCAGGAAGAGCCTTCCTGATACCTTTCTATAAAGTAACACTGCCATCATCCAACTTGTCATTCTTTAGCCACTTTGTTTTCTTCAGGACACCTTTTTTATTAGTGTTTGGTCATCCAAAGTAAATATATCTATTTGCTTGTCTCTTTCCACCAAAATGTAAGCTTCGTGAGAACACAGGCGCTGTCACTTTTGTTCACTGCTGTGTACCCAGTGCCAAGACCATACCGGGTATAAAGGAAGCACCTAGTAAATAGTAAATGAATGAATGAATGAATGAATGAATGAATGAAGCATATTCTTCCTTATCATTCCATGGGCTTCAGTCTTGATTATCATCTCTTGCACCTCCTCCTATACTGCTTTAGTCAGAAACTGGCAATAAATCAGTGTTCAAGTAATCCAGATGTAATTTATACAGAAAAAAAAAGTTGCTGTTCTACTTAGTATTGTAGAATTCACTAACCAAACATTTATCAGATACCAGTTTTGTGCCAGAGACTGCAATGGGATATAGGAAACAATGGTGAACAAATAAAACAAAAAAAATTGGTTATTGTAGAATTATATTCTAATGATAGAGATGATTTCAGTTCATCTGCTTTTTTTTTTTTTTTTAACAAGTTTTGGTTTTAAAAAGTAAAAAGTAGAGGGGCTGCTGGGTGGCTCAGTCATTAAGTGTCTGCCTTTGGCTCAGGTCATGGTCCTGGAGTCCCAGGATCAAGTCCTGCATCAGGCTCCCTGCTTTGCGGGAGGCCTGCTTCTCCCTCTCTCATTCTCCCTGCTTATGTTCCCTCTCTCGCTGTGTTTCTCTCTGTCAACTAAATAAATAAAATCTTTGGAAAAAAAAAAGTAAAAAGTAGAGAATTCTAAGTGAGTCTGACTTAGAAGCAGATAATGTGTTTTTGTGATTGATCTATGTGACCACATCAGTGACCTCGATTCCTAGTTACTAGAAATGTTCTGGTGTCACAAATAGCTTTTTGGTGCTAAAACTGCCAATCCGAACTTTAAAAATAATGAGTCACAAAAACAGCTAACTAAAATTTTCCTTTAGGGGCACCTGGGTGGCTCAATCATTGGGCATCTGCCTTCGGCTCAGGTTGCCATCCTGGAGTTCTGGGATCGAGCCCCGCATCGGGCTCTCTGCTTGATAGGAAGCCTGCTTCTCCTTCTCTCACTCACCTTGCTTGTGTTCCCTCTCTTGCTGTCACTCTCTCCGTTAGATAAAGAAATAAAATCTTTTAAAAATAAAAATAAAATTTTCCTTTAAAAAAGTCTGCCTCGGGGCGCCTGGGTGGCTCAGTTCCTTAAGCAACTGCCTTTGGCTCAGGTCATGATCCCGGGTCTGGAGACCTGGGATTGAGTCCCATATCGGGCTCCCTGCTCGGCGGGAAGCCTACTTCTCCCTCTCTCACTCCCCCTGCTTGTGTTCCCTGTCTCGCTGTGTTTCTCTCTGTCAAATAAATAAAAAATCTTAAAAAAAAAAATCTGCCTCGTTTGTTGGTAGTGCATGGTCCTACAAGGAGGAAGGATGTGGACGGGTATATATTTCAAGTCATTATAATACATACATTACCAAACAACCAGCCAATTCTGTTTCATTCAAGTATATCACTGCTATTGTTATTCTTAAAAGGTATTATTACCACTTCTCTCTTCCTATTAGAGCTATTTCAAAACCAGAAAGATACAGTGGAGACAACATAATCTACAAACCACCGGGGGTAAGTTGCTATTTGTTAGTGTATATAATTTTAAATATAATTTAAATACATGTATAGTATAATCTGTAGTTTTATACTTGTTAATTCACAGAATCATCGAATTTTAGTACAGAAAGGAACCTTAAGGCATCAAATGTACTAATTCAAACTTTTCAAAGTAAAGATGGGGATATGTAGGACCAAAGTCACATAGGGATTTAGTGGCTGAGCTGGGACTAGAGATCTCCTGATCCCCAGGCCCATCCCTCTCTTTGTTTTGCATTCATTCTGAGACCCAAATTTCAAAAAATGCTTCAGTGGTATGTGATCATCACTTCTACCTGGGTCAGACCAGCCAAGCTCCCAAGTTCTCTAGGTTTAAATTAACCTGATACTTGCTAGACAACAGGGAACAACTAAGTTGCTTTTAATAAAGCCTGACTGAGAAGTTATGTGTATCTAAACTTAGATGTTCCTGCTTAGGCCCGGACAGCGGTAGCCCCAACCAAAAGGCAAAAATCATAGGGTTTATCATCTCAGTTGACCTGCCAGTCTGTCACTGCAGTTTTTCATACACACACAAATGGAAAACTGTTGATATTTTTTTGATTCATGGTTTTCAATGTTGTTTGCAGTGTCTTGATACACTAAAGGTTTTGATTTTTATGTAGTCCTATGAATGAATTTTTTGCTTACAATACTGTTTCTTATTCTGAATTCAGATAGGTATTTGCCTGTGTTTTCTGCAAGTGCGTTTCATTAAAAGTAGGTTACATAGTGTGACTATCTCCAGATTATCAGAATCCAGTACTGGTGGCTGTTACGTGCATGGGCTCTGGAATGAGACTCCGTTTTAGTGTCAAATTGGCCACCTTCCTAGGTGTGTAACTCCGGGAAAGTCTCTCAGCTTCTCTGGGTTTCGGTTGTGTTCATTCATAAAAATAGCTGTACTTATGAGTCCTTGCCTTATGGGGATGTTTCAGGGACTACAGTGCTTGGTTACAGGAAGTTTACTTAGTTAACGGTAGCTATTATTTTGTTGTCATTTTAAGCACTTCATAAATACTGATTTTGAGTGAATTGTGGGAAGAGATACTGTAGGTAAGTAATATTAGAGATAGCAATGCCTTAGATTTATATAGTATCTTATATTTCTCAAGGCCTTTTCCCTGGAAATTTATAGATTTTCTTCTAACATTTTCAACTCTTAGGGATAGCTAAATTAATTAATTCAGATAATTATTTTTCACAGTGCCCGCCATTGGTGAAGATACTGATAAACAATTGACTCATATCTGAGGGAAAGCAGAAGGCTTATAAACATCACGGGTTGGATGATTAGGTCTCCCCCATAGATACAGAATTTTACAGCTCTCTTTCTCAGAAGTTCCATGGTTTTTGTTTTGGGGATTTTTTTTTGGTTTGATTTTTGTACACCCTGTATATTTTCTGGGCTCATAGATGGCTTTGAGAATGTGTTTTTGCTAGCACAGGTCAGATTTGTTTAATTTTTTTCCTCGCTTTTATAACAGCATTCTGCTCCAGATATGGTATACTTGGGATCTATGACAAATTTCGATGGGACTTACAATTGGATTCAAGATAAATGTGTTCCTCTTGTTCGAGAAATAACATTTGAAAATGGAGAGGTATGACTTTTTGATGTGTGTTGTCTTTAATTCAGATATCTGAAAGAGCAAGCTTCCTCCAGCCATCTAATTATTTTACTACACATTTACCAGCTGTAGCAATCCTACAGTGAACAGAAATGTATCATAACCATTTCTGTAATAGAGGCCACTGGTTCATAGCCTTGAAAATGATTGGACCATGCCTCTCCGGTGATTCTGATACGTCCCTTTGGTTAATGGGATGCCCTGTAGAGGCAATGCTGTGCGGATTTTAGTTAGAATTAATTATATACTATGAATAATCTTTTGCCATGAAAAGGTTTTTCTGATTCCTGTCTATCCTAAAAGAATGAAATTGTATTCTTTCATTGTAATAATGAAAGCAGTTATCAGATATTACCTTATAACTGACCTCAGTGATCCCATGCTCCTAAATAAAGTCCATCCAAACTCTTACAACTCCCATGTAAACAAAACACAAAAGTCTAAGATTGGAGGAACACATACAAAGAGCTGTGTCTATGAGGGACATAAGAGAGCTTGCATTACATGTGAAAGAATTTTAAGTGTATAGTTCAGATTTTAAATATATAGTTCAAATTTTCACGTAGCCGTATAACCACCACCTAGTCAGGGGTCGGCAGTTCTGTCAAGGGTCAGGTGGTAAGTATTTTAGGCGCTGCAGTTGTGGCCTGGAAGCAGCCTCGTAAGCACCTGGACCCGTGTGGGGGTGTTGCGGTAAAGCTTGCTTGCTTGCGTCTTTCCTGGTTTGTCGAGGGAACATCCCTGCTACTTTTCTCAGTTCTCTCAGCCTTGGGTATGTTTAGCCAAATATATTTGTTTATTGCATTAGCTTATTTAGTCTTCAGAGGCTTAGAAAGATTTATTAACTTGTCACAGTTATTTATCTGCTTTGGTAGTTCTTCCTTTCTCTCTATCTCTCTCTTTCAAAATGCACATTCTTTTATTTTAATTAATTAATTGATTTTTAAAATTATGTTATAATTAACATAGTTTCACGTTAGTTTCAGGTGTATAGTACAGTGATTCAGTAATACCGTACATCACTCCATGCTCATCACAAGTGCACTCCTTATCCCCCATCACCTATTTCACCCATCTCCCGACCCCTTTCTTCTGCTAGCCATCAGTGTGTTCTCTGTAGTTAGGAGTTTGTTTCTTGATTTGTCTTTTTTCCCTTTGCTCATTTGTTTCTTAAAGTCCACACATGAATGAAATCATATAGTATTTGTCTTTCTCTGACTGATTTCACTTAGCTTTATATCCTGTAGATCCATCCAGGTTGTTTCAACTGGCAAGATGTCATTCTTTTTGTGGCCGAGCAGTATTGCATTGTGTGTATACACACACACACACACACACACACACGTATATATACCACTACACACACACACACACACACACATATCTGCACCACCTCTTCTTTATCCATTTACCAATGGATGGACACTTGGGTTGCTTCCATAGATAGTTTGGCTGTTGTAAGTAATGCTGCAATAAACATAGGGGTGCAGATATTTTTTTCAAATAAGTGTTTCTGTTTTCTTTGGGTAAATACCAAACAATAGAACTACTGGGTCATATGGTGATTCTATTTTTAATTTTTGAAAGAACATCCATTCTGTTTTTTTACTTTGGCAGTTTTTACAGGGATAGTTTCTAAAACAGAGTCAAAATGTATAGACCTGGAAAATCTTAATAAATATGGGTTCCTCTGCCCACCCCCATAGTAGATTGCACATTTAAAATTCTTTAGATTTTAATTACATGTTGTGACCCACTACCCAAAATCATTTAAACTACAAGGAAAGGTTTGCTAACCTCTAAAGTTGGTTGTCTGGATAACCCTCCCCTGAGGGTTATCTTTTAATACCTGTTTCATAAAGAATATGTTGGTGTGGACACAGGTAAACATGGGGGCCCAGGCAGCAGAAACTGTCAGCTACTGTGTTAAATGTGTGAAAATTGAGATAGCAAACTAATTGACACAGATGTATTCAAACTATTCATCTTTTCATTACTTCTCTCCTAATAGCTGTTAGTGCATCCATACTTTAGCTTAGTTTAATAAAGCAATATGTTATATTTGTTTTTACTTTTAACCTTCTAGCTCTTAAATTTTCTAGAAGGTGGCTGCTGAGTCTTATTTCCCAATTAGTATTTATTCGGCAACATCTGTCTTTATTATTCAGTCAGAGGTTGATTGCACATTATCAGGTACAGTAATCTCTGAGCCAAAGAGAAGTAAAGTGAGATTCTCTGTTTTTAAGTGGTTTTCAGGCCAGTAGTTTGCATGTACATGTATTGTAACATTAGAGACATGCCCCATGCCACATGAGGGACACTCTGAAAATGTTCTGGAAATTCAGAAGAGAGAACTCATTTCTACCTGTGGTGGAAATGGAGTAGGAATCAGGATGACTTTCTTGAAGAGGCATTTGGGTTCTGTAACAAAAGGACAAAAAAGAAGTAGAAGTACTCATGGAAATAGAGAAGTAAGAGGAGAGGTCTGTGCATTACTGTTAAGTGTTGAAGGCACTGGTCGGACTTTGAAATGGTGATCTCGAACAGGAAGTTGGGAATCCAGACTTGGATTGTGGACTGGAACAGGGCTTGGAGCTAGAGAAGGAACTAGTTAGTGATGATGGAGATTGTTGGACTAGTTGAAGTTGCTAGGCTAGAGCAGAGGAGTCCAAAGACAGAACCATGGGAGTAGAAGCAATGAATGTGTTGGGGAAAGAAAAAAAAAAGTGAGCTGAAGAAGTAAAAAGTGAGGAGGAAGAAGTTGTAAGCTTGCTAAAAAATCAGGGTGGTAAAAAAAAAGTCAGGGTGGTGCTGGGGCTGCAGAGGAAGAGAGATGGAGAGCAACCAACTGCTCACGAGTGAGTGGGTTTTCTTCTTGGAGTAATGCAGACATTCTGGAGTTGGGTAGTGTCGATGTTTGAAAACCTTGTGAATATAATAAAACCCACCAAATTGTGTACTTGAAAATGATAAATTTTGGGACTCCTGGATGGCTCATTTGGTTAAGCGTCTGCCTTCAGCTCAGGTCATGATCCCAAGGTCCTGGGATCAAGTCCCGCATCAGGCTCATTGCTCAGTTGAGAGCCTGCTTCTCCATCTGCCTGCGGCTCCCCCTGCTTGTGCACGTGCTCTCTCTGCCTCTGACAAATAAAGAAATAAAAAATTTTTTTAAAATATTTTATTTTATTTATTTGACAGAGAAACACAGCGAGAGAGGGAACACAAGCAGGGGGAGTGAGAGAGGGAGAAGCAGGCTTCCCACCGAGCAGGGAGCCCGATGTGGGACTTGATCCCAGGTCTCCGGGATCATGACCTGAGCCGAAGGCAGTCACTTAACCAACTGAGCCACCCAGGCGCCCCAAAATATTTTTTTAAATGATGAATTTTATGGTATATGAGTTATATCTCAACTGAAAAAGGTAAAGATGACAAGATGCTTAATAATTTATTCTGTATATGAGTGTAACTGGCTTCGACATGGAGATGGAAACCATAAACAATCTCAGGTCCTAGAGGATAGGTTCCAGTTTCACTTTTTTTAGCATGAAGGATGTTTGTGTTTTCTACTGCTGCAATTCCTGAATTACAGAGAGACACGCAAGAGGATAGTTGATGGAAATAATTTTATTATAGTAATTTTATTATGAGGTCCTTTCTGAGCTTTTTCTTAGGAGTCAGAAGTTAACATTTGTCAGAGAGAATAAATGATGAAAATCCGCTGTCCACTCATCACATTTCTCTTGATTTTTCTCCGATGACAATAATAACAAGTTTTTAAGGCATTCAGTGATTTTTGAGGTGCTTTTGTGTCTAAACCTTGTATAAACACATACACACGTCTAGTGGTAGGTCCTTGTTAGTAATGTCGATACATCGTGTATTGGTTAAAAGCTGGCTGTCTTGTGGGGGTTTTGTCTTTTGCTCTGAATCAAACACTCAGCGTTGGGTAGTTCTCATGTAAGTGGAGTGGGTTTTGCAGTAAACTTTAGAAGAACCGTGTTTCCCAGTCAGATTTATTTGTTGCTGGTACACTCATTCAATTTTTCAGCGTTATTTGCGAAGACTGAAAATACCAATCATGTTTACCCCACCCTAAAATCAACATTTTGATAAAGAACCAGCATAGTTCCTCCTTTGGTCAACTCATTTTTTTAAAATGTCATGGGTTCATCTAAAAGGAGCTGATAGACCGGCAGCCTGTGGTTACTTTAAGGCAGATCAGTTCCAAACCCCAGAGCAGGACGTGTGAGTCCTCTGATTGCCTGGGTACTTGAGGAGAGGGCATGGGTTCCTTCTTCCCTTGAGGCTCATGTTCGTGTGCACCATCGGACCTTTTTCTCCTGGCATATTGAAACCGTTGTGCATGTTATGTGGGTTGGGTTCAAGTTGTTCCTACCTAGAACAATGGCAAGGCCTGATAATTCTTATTGAATACTTCTGTATACAGGAATTGACAGAAGAAGGACTGCCTTTTCTCATACTCTTCCACATGAAAGAAGATACGGAAAGTTTAGAAATATTCCAGAATGAAGTAGCCCGACAATTAATAAGTGAAAAAGGTAGACAGATTAAGGTGTTTATTTTCAGCCTTTCTTCTGCCCCTTCCCTCCCCCATTACATTCATATCCATGTAAACATATTTGGGTTAAAAATTTAAAAAGTAATGTTAACTTTGTTCAGCCCCTGAGTTGACATGTCAACATGGGCGTGGGAGCATTAGTAGAGATATTATGAAGTGTAGTGGCTTTTAAAACAAACAAACACATGACTGTATTAGCTCCCCAAAATCAAATAGCATGAAAAGCGGGGTCATGGGTAGACAACGTTAGTTTTAGGTAATCTTCCAGCACCTTGACACTCGCCTGGACTCTTTCTAATGGGTTGTCCCAGAGAGATCACTGAGAGAACTTACACAGTCTAACATTTATTTCTAAATGAAAGGAAGTTGAGTAGTTCTCTGTGGAGTTCTCCAAACCATCAGAAAGGAGTCAGAAAGGAGTATGAGTTTTCACCCACTTTTCCTCTGTAGTGAGAGAAGAAAGTCAAAATAAAGTGAGGGCGCTGTATAGAGCCCTGTCTTATCAGTCACGTAGTACGTATTTTGGAGCTGAATTATATTAAATGTCAACCAGTAGAGACTGGAAGGGCATCCTTGATGAAGTGAAGATGGTCCCTTGAAAACAGCTCATCTGTCAGTTTCATGAACTTGCTCACAACCGAGACGTGGATACATAATTGTCCATTTAAGGAAAATAAAGTCACCATAGCATTTGAATTCAGGTTGAGTTCATATAATATCTCACGAAATTATACTCCGCCCTAAGCACTAAATTCTACGTCTTTTAAATGTAATATTTAGGTTGTAGTTTTGTGATGTATATTACTCTTAAGCATGTTGGTTTTTAATTAATTAATTAGTATGTCCCTTTTTGTGAACTCACAATCTTAATGATATTACAGTCAAGAAAATTCTAATCTGCCTCTCCAAATTCTGTTTTCTGTAAAGGCACAATAAACTTTTTACATGCGGACTGTGACAAATTTAGACATCCTCTTCTGCACATACAGAAATCGCCAGCAGATTGCCCTGTCATCGCTATTGACAGCTTTAGGCACATGTATGTGTTTGGAGACTTCAGGGATGTGTTGTAAGTATTCTTTTTTTTTCTTCTCAAATTACTGATAATGTGTCTCAAAAATGAACTTAAAGCCAGTGTTTGAATATTTTAAGTAATCCTATGTTGAACCAGTAATACTTCATTATTTGGATGGAGGTTTTGTTTTTCACTCTAGAGTGTGGTATAATTGACTGTGAGAATTCTGATATATTCCTACAGAAATGCCAGGATTAGGTGATCCTAAGGCTTGGGAAGGACTCTCTGAAAGAAAACGTGTGCCCTTCCGGAAATTAGTTCTGAATTGAGTTTGGCGTTTGTCAGCATGTCCGGGAGAGCATGTTATAGCCCCAGGTCAGGTTAAAGGGCGTTGGTGGCGCTGCTGCTCGCTGTGGTTTGCGAGACCCCGCAGGTGGCCACCGCTGGGCGTGTCTGTGGGTGGAGAGCTAGAACTTTTCCAGGAATAGGTCAGCTTTCTGACTCCATTCTCAATTATCCATTCTCAGCTTTTCATAGTATAAATAGATATGTTCCCCATGTCTCTACAACAGATAGTAGATTTTTATCTGCTTTCGGAGATGTTAAATACAGTGGTTAAAAAAAAATAGAGATGTTTCTTCATGTATGAAAGTTTTAAGCAACAGGTATTCATTCAAATTAGACCTCTTCTTTTAAATTTATTTAAGTACCCTGTTTTATGTCCAGAGAGTAATGTGCACAGTTAGAGGATGATTTGAAGCCCTGCTGCAAAGTGAATTACCTCCCTCACTACTCAGTATTCATTATAGAGATGTAGTTGTTTGAGAGAAGATTCTGTCTTAAGTGCATAGCAGACCTAGATTTGAGTTCTGCCTTAGGCAAATCACTTAACTTCTCTATTCTTGTTTCTTTAGCGCTTAAAATACGATTGAGGTGGTACAATTTACCTGATGGGATTATTATGAAAATTAATGAGAGATGATGGTTGTGCTAGGAACTATAAGTTCAAATATTCTTTTTACTTTACCTGCACTCACTCAAAGGAATACCGTTTAGCCTATTAACTCATTGAATACTTATGCAGGTCTTTTCTTATTGTAAAATACACATAAAATTTACCATTTTAATCATCTTAAAGAGTAAAATTTGGTGGTATTATGTCCACAATGTTTTACAACCATCACTAGTACTAGTTCCAGAACTTTTTCATCATTTTTTAAAAAATATTTTATTTATTTGACAGAGAGAGACCACAAGTAGGCAGAGAGGCAGGCAGAGAGAGAGAGGAGGAAGCAGGCTTCCTGCTGAGCAGAGAGCCCGACTCGGGCCTCGATCCCAGACCCTGAGATCATAACCTGAGCCGAAGGCAGAGGCTTTAACCCACTGAGCCCCCCAGGCGCCCCTCTTTCATCATTTTAAACAGAAAACCATAACCCATTAAGCAGTCACTTCCCCATTCCACCTCCCCTATGCCCATGGCAACCACTAATAATCCATTTTCTGTTTCTGTGGATTTGTCTCTAATGGATATTTCATGTAAGTGGAATCACACAATTTGTGATCCTTTGTGTCTGACTTCTTTAACTTAGCATAACTTTTTCCAAGTTCATCAATATTCCAGCAAACATTGGCACTTCATTCCTTTTTATTACCAAATAATACTTTATTATATAGATATACCACATTTCTTCTATTTGTTAGTCGGTGAGTTTTTTAATTTAAATTCAGCTAATTAACATATAGCATATTATTAGTTTCGGAGGTAGAGGTCAGTGATTCTGTAACACCCACTGCTCATTATATCACGTGCCTTAATGTCCATCACCCAGTAACCTCATCTTCCCTATCCCCTCTCCTCTCCAGCAACCCTTTTTGCTTCCCATGATTAAAAGTCTCTTATGATTTGTCCCCCTCTCTGATTTTGTCTTGTTTGGTTTTTCCCTCCCTTCCCCTAAGATCTTTTTTTTTTTTTTCTTTTTCCCCTTAAATTCCACATATCAGTGAGATATCCAGGTCTTCTGTAGGACAGTCATTGTATAATATAAACCAAGTCATATAAACCAGTGGTTTAAAATTTACTAAGACTGGGTTCTTTCCCTCAACAAACTCAAAATCAAATAGAGAAAGGAGACAAGTAGAGTAACCGGCAGTTGTGTTTTATGATATGAGAAGGGCTCTGACAAAGCTCAACGGGGAGGTACTTGATCCAGGCTCTAGAGATGTGGTTGCCTAAGGGGAGTCCTAAAGTTCTCTACAGGCTTATCATGGATGGAGAAGGAGACAGGAATTGGAGAAGGGGGATACTGGCAGAAACAAGAATGAAACTGTGGCTGAATGTGTGTGGATAAGAGAGGGAATGCCGAGGGGTTAGGCCATGAGAAGCACGCGGCGGTTAGCTCATGAAAGCCCTATGATGTGTTAGCGAAGTTTGACATTGTCCTGAAAACTTTGAAGAGTCAGTGAAAGGTTTGAATCAAGAGGTTATTTTTTAAAAAATCCCTCAGGCTGTAGATGAGAATAGATGAGAAGAGGAGTCAAAATAGAATCTAGGAGACTGTTCAGTAATCCAAACAAGAGTTGATGATAGACAACAAATTGATGAATCTTGAATGAAAAAATTACCTAAATAAATTCTGGCCATAGAACTAAAGCTAGAGAGATGCAAGAACCTTGAGATATTTTGTAGGTGGAATAGGAGGACTTGGTATCCTAATAAATAGGTGAAGAGAGCTATGGGTGATGGCCAGGAATCTGACTTGCACAGCTGAATGGGTTAGCCATTAACTGAGCCCGAGGACTCAGTAGAGGAGCAGCCTCATGGTAAAGGAAATGAGTTTTCTTTCCTGGCACACTGAATTTGAGGTGCCAGGGGCCATGAAGGAGGAGTTGGTGGTAGGAAGTTTACATGGCTCCGGGATTCAACAGGGAGATAGGGCGGGGTCTTGAACACATAGTAGCTGAAGTTATTGAAACAGATGAGATGATTTAGCACAGGGCTGAAAGTGGAACCCTGATGAATGCCAGTCTTTAAGGAAAGAATAGAAAAGGAACACATGTAAAAGGCTCAGGAGGAGGAGGAATCAAAGAAATGAATGAAAAACCAGAAAAGAGTAATAGGGTAATTGAGGGAATTTAGCAGGAAGGAATGCTCAAAGAGATGGATGAAAGGTCTGTTCTGTTAGATTTGCCCCCCAAAAAGATGGTATTGCAGTGACTCAAAGAGTACTGTTTGGTGAGAAGATGAAGATTTGACAACGAAAATTGTTGCAGGAAGCTAGCCTCTAAAGGGGAAGAAATCTAGGGGAATAGGTCCAGAGAGATACAGGATAAAGGGAGGTTTTGGGTTTTCTTTCTTTTCTTTTTTTTTTTCTTTTTACCCCCTTAGGGTACAAGAAACTAACGATTAAATGCTTGTGGGAAAGAATCAAATGGATTGAAGAGTAACTGAAAAGGTAGGAAAAAGAGGGACTAATTGATCAAGTAGAACCATACAGAGCACAGAGGGAATGAGAAGCAAAGGAAAGAACCTTCTTCCTTTCCCATGAGAAAGACAGGAAAGGAAGGGTGCATTCCCTTGGGGGGTCTTTAGGGATTCTGCTGTTAAAGACAGCATCAGAAGACCACAGACATTCCTGTCCAGTTCTTGTTTTTAACTGTGGCTAGAGAAGCAAGATCATTTACTGAGAGTGACCAGGCAGGGAGAGAATGAAAGGCAGGACTGTGCTGGATTTTACGAGGAAGAGGAGTTGTACCCAGAAATCCACCTGAAAGGTCCAGATTCCCTAGCATCCCGTGGAACTCCTACAGTCCCCTTGGCAAGCGTGAGCATCAGCTGCTGGGCTAGGTGGAAATGTCTTACCTGGTTGGGTATCCTCTTGCTCTCATTTTCTTAGCCTTGCTTCCTGAAGCTACAAGCTCAAGCAGAAAGGACGAGCTTTTGGAGAGAGAGTAGTTCTTCCATTTATTTTATTTTATTTATTTTATTTTTTCAATGTTCCAAGATTCATTGTTTATGCCCCACACCCAGTGCTCCATGCAGTATGTGCCCACCACCAGGGAGAGAGAGTAGTACTAGTGTCTGGTTTGCCACAAGTGCTTCTGGGCAGAGAAGCTGCGCTTGGCATTAAAAATGCTGTCTTATGCATGGGTTGTTCATATGAAGTTGTTATCAGCACATTTCCCTACCTCTCAGAGTGGCTGAATCTCCACTTGTTTTACCCTTTGCTTTCACTGCAGACTTCCAGCCCCAAATACAAAGTCTCATATTAGTGGAAGTCAACAGGATACTGACTGCCACCAGCTGGCAACCAGACTGTGCCCAGCTTTGGCTTTTCTTCCTAGGAAGCCCGTGTTACACATCAAGGGACATCTGTGAGGATTTCCATCTTAACTGTGTTAAGTTTTCTCCTCTGCTTTGAAGTCAGATTTAAGTGCTCCTTTGGCACTTCCAATCCCATCTTGGTGTCTGTTGGTTAGAGAACCCAACTAACACAAGTAGGTGTCTTCTTTATCACATGACCTAGTCCCCCTATTCTCCAGCCCTAGTTTACTGGACCAAGTAAAAAAAACCCTAATCTGTCAGCTGGCAGCATTCTACTTATGCCCTGGTGTGAAAAGAAACTGCACCAGTAAGATTCTCCAAAGAAATCTGGAAATGGGAAATAGTCCTCCCCTATCTTGCAAGTGTTCAGTCCTGTAGTAGGGAGGAAGATAAGAGAATTGATTATATGTGAAGCTCTTTGAAACAAATTACTTCTTTAATTTCTCCCTTAGGTGCCTGATTTTCTCTCCAAGGCACTGTTCACTCTAATATTTTTTAATTGTAAGGAGGCACATGCTGTGTGAGCTACAGACTGAGCCTATGTGAATAGATGTTGGTGTTAAAAATCAAAATGTGTAGCAAAGTCAATCTGACACATTTAATGGCTTGCATAATTGTTATTGTGCTGCATGGTAATTAAGGCTTAAATGATAAGCAGTTTCCATAAATTACTGTAATTACTATTACTTTTAGTAACTCAGCATTTCTGGGGTCAATTGGAGGAAGTGTGGTTGTGGTAAGGAGCAAGAAAGCGGATTTATGGTACGCAGTGTCCTCCCGTGTGGTAGTTGGCATGGGGTTGGGGAAGGGGGACATGCTCTCAGTGTTCTGTTGACCTCTCCCTTATTTCAGAGAAACTGAGCCTTAGGGAGGTAACATAACCAGCAAGGCCACACAGCTAATTAGGGGGAGGCCTGGGAATCAGGTCTAAGCATATTGAACCCAAAGTCCTAAGCTCTTAACACATCCTGTCAAAGTGGTTACATTTTCAGTACATACAAAAAGCAGTGGAAGTGTGAATGTCAGAGATGTTTGAAGAGACAGTGCTTGCACCTGAAACTAAATCACGGGTCTGTGAATCTTTTTTTTTTTCTTTTTTTCCCTGTAGATTAACCAGATTGATTTCTTGCCAAATATAAAGGAACAGATTTTACACGTAGAGGAAAAGAATGGGGGGGATTAGGGAGTTAAGAGCACCTAAGGACAGGTCTAGGAAATGGTCTAAGTCCCAGGAGGAGAAAATAGATGGTGGTGTATGGCAGAAGGCTATTGAAGGCCTTTCAAGAGAAACTAACCTAAAAAATTGTGACCAGCAAATACTGTACCGTCTACCTTTGCTGAAGTGTCTGTACCTAGTGCTGCCGGAGCCCCGGAGACTGGAGACGGCGGAACAGGCCTCGGGTTTCGCCTGGGACGACGGAGCAGGTTACCGGAAGGCCGAGTCCTCCAGCTCTGGGATCTAGGTCATTTATCCCAGATCACTAAATCACTGAAAATTACCACAATTCCTTAAATCATTCGGTCTGGGAAACCTGGCTGCAGCGCATCGGCTGTGTTGTGGCAGCGTGAGGGGCGGCTGCGGGGAGGAGGTGAGAAGGGCAGGACAAAACAGACTGAGGGGTCGGTATCTCACTAATTCAGCAGCTCGGTCATCCGAATTTGCCTGCCTCCTTGAACTTGTAGAGAGCAAACCAGGAATTGGATGTAACAATAAAGAACTTGGAGGGAGAAGTAGAAGTAGCTTTTTATACTGGGTCACCAGTAGGTCTCTTAACGCTGAGAATTTTGTTTTCTTCTTTGTGATGTAGGGGCTCCTTCCCCCACCCTGTTAGACTTTTTTAAGTGGAAAAAATAGGTACTGAAAAAGCTTCTAAAAGGGCAAATTTTATTTAGTTTTTTTTTATCTCTTGCTTATACCAGCTGCTTTGTGACAACATTGGATGTTCAATAAATATTGTGACTAATGTGATCTTAGTTTAATCAGCTTATTTTATGTATAAGAGTTTCACTACTTTGGATAAGTATCTGTACATCTGGACTCTATCCTAGTCTCTATCAACTAGCCATTCGCCCTGTTGTCCTAGTCACCTCTGTAGTTGCGATTTTTCTGAACGTGTCTCCTCTGAGCCACTGGGCAGTACATACAGTGGGCTGAGTCCGTAAACACCATTTTTACTCTCATGTAATGTACTTAGCTTACAAGTGACATTCATTATTTTCTTAGACTTACTTTATATTTTACAAGTCATTACACTACATTTTACCTTATTTGGACCTGCCAGCAAGATAAACCCGAAACTCTGACAGAGGCAGGCTCTGTACCAGCTTCACTTTATACTTTCTGTGTGTTCTCAGTTTCTGTAAGAAGCACATAAAACAGGTATTGTTTCTACTTTTACATTGAAGAACTAAAGCTCTGAGAGACTGAGTAACTTTACTAAAGCCAAGTCACTAAAGAAGCAAAATAGCGAGCAGTTAGGTGCTTAGACTCTGTTACCTACTAGTTATATCACTCTGGGCGATTTCTTATGCCTCAGTTTCCTCACCTTAAAATGGGAATGCTTAGTATCTACTTCATTGGGTATTAAATGAATGTGTTTATCTGTAGCTCTTAAAACGGTGTCTTCACATGGTAAGTACTATGATAAGGCTATATTGCCTATTACAGGAAATAATCAGATTCAAATCTAAGTTGTTAGACTATAAAAATAGTACAATTAAGCAGGCATTGTTTTCATTTTACAAATGAGAAAGCTGATGCTCAAAGAGGTTAAGTAACTTTAAGGGAAAAATACTGTTTTCTATTTTCTATTTTACTACAGTACATTAAATGAGTTTGTACTACATTATTGTAGAAGTTAAAAAGTAAACAATACTAGGAAATCGAATCCAGTAGTATAGGAAAAAAGAACAGTATACAACTAAGTGGGCTTTATCCCAAGTGTGCAGGGCTAATCCAACATTCAGAAACCAGTCAGTGTAATTCAGCATATTAATGAATAACAAAAAGAAAACTGATCACATTAACACATGCCAAAGCATTTGACAGAATTCAACATCCATTCATGACAAAAATGCTTAACAAACTAGTAGTATATGGAAACTTCCTCAGTCTGATAAAGAACATTTATAAAGAACCTGCAGCTAATATCGTATTTAATAGTGAAAGACTGAATACTTTCCCCTTAAAATCAGGAAACAGGCAAAAATGTTTACCATTTGTGTGTGTGTGCATTAAGCGTATCATTTGCTCCTTTATTTCTTAGTATAAAAAATTTATGTTCATTGTGAATAATTTTGAAAGTTAATAAAATGCCAAAGAATAAATTAAGTCATTCATAAATCCACAAACCAGAGATCTAGACACATGTGTGTGTTACAAATGTAATCAGGGCCATTGCTATTTTATGAATTGTCTTTTTAATTTGTCCACACATTATAAACATCTTCCCATGTGATTAAAATTTTTTCTTTTACTTTACATGGCTAATTTGCCTTTGTATGGGTTTCATGATCTAACCCATTGTTTGAATGCAGGTTTTCCTGTGCACAAATTAATAACACACTGCTACCAACCAGACTTTACCAGACTCATCCTCATTAACATTCGTGTTGTTTTTGGTGCTTTGAAGCACCCTCTCCTTGAGTTCTGTGACACCCATCATGGGTTTTCTTTTTTTGGCTCTTTATCTTTTGCTGATTGTGCTTCTTGTCTTTGACCCCTTGTGGTAATAATCATAGAGCTGTGCTGTCCGGTGTGACAGCTGCCAGCCCTGTGTGAATACTGAAGTTTAATTAAAATGATGGAGAATGTAAAGTCAGTGTCTCGGGTGCCCTAAGTGCTCAGTGGCCACATGTGGGTAGTGGCTACTGTATTTGACAGCACAGATATTTAACATTTTCTGTCTTCATTGAAAGTTCTGTTGGACATTCTATTGCTGTCAGAGGGCATGCGGTTGTAAGGAACAGGATCTCACCCCATGGAGCTCAGAAGTGAGGGGTTTGTTCTGGACACCATAGAAACCTGACCAGGAGCCGAGGTGTGGAAGTACAGGGGCCCGCACTGCTGGAAAGTGCTGGGGCAGCTACGCTCTTCCCTTCCTGTGGGGCCCAAAAGCTCTTCTCTGGGCTCCTCACCTCACAGCTGCTCCGTCCTTCTCTCTGAATACCAGCTTCTCCCTCTGCCAGGCCATAATTTCTGCATGAATAGGGCTCTGATTTACCATGACGTAGCCTGAACCTCATAGGACTTTCAACTCTAATCATCTGATTGTACTTCCCTACCTCTCTTAGTTCACATTCTCCAGATGTCTGGCTCAAGCCACATAGATTGATTCCTTTTCTTCCCCAAGTTATTTGTCTTCCCCCTCCTTTTTTCAGCTTTATTGAGGCATAGTTGACAAAACTGCTTGTATTTAAGATGTATAACCTGATATTTTGATATATGTGTACACTGAAATAATTACCACAGTCAAGCAAGTTACTGTATCCATTACCTTTTTTTGTGTGAGAACAATTAAAATCTACTTACTTGCTTAGCAAATTTCAAGTATATAATACAGTATTAATAATTATAGTCACCATGCTGTACATGTTGTACTCTTCCTGTAGGTGAAACTTTGTACCGTTTGACCAACATTTTCCCATTCTCTCCCACTCTTTCCCGCTCCAGTCCCTTGTGACTACTAGTCTACACTGTGCTGCTGTAAGTTACGCTCTTTTAGATTCCACATAAAAGTGAGATCATGCAGTGTTTGTCTTTCTGTGTCTGGCTTATTTCACTTAGTGTAATTTCTCCCAGGTTCATTTATTTTGTTGTGAATAACAGGATTTCCTTCTTTATTAAAACTGAACAATATTCCTGTTTGTGTATACCATATTTTTCTTTTTCCTTTTTAAATATTTTATTTATTTATTTGAGAGAGAGCACATGGGGCGGGGCGGATAGGTCAGAGGGAGAAGCAGACTCCCTGCTCAACAGGGAGCCCAGTGCAGGACTTGATCCCGGGACCCCAGCTTCATGATCCAAGCCTAAGGCAGTCACCCAACCAACTGAGCCACACAGGCACCCACCATGTTTTTCTTACCTGTTCGTCAATAGATGGATACTTGGTTTGTTCTCTATCTTGGATATTAAGAGTAATGGATGAACACGGGAGTGAAGGTAACTCTTTAAGACAGTACTCTGATCTCCTTGGGTATAAATCCAAACAAAAGTGGGATTGTTGGGTCATGTGGTATTTCTATTTTTAATTTTTTGAGTAACCTTCATCCATACCAGTTTACATTCCTGCTAACGGTGAACAAGGGTCCCCTCTTCTCTATATCCTGGCCAACACTCACATTTTGTCTTTTTGATAAAAGTTATTCTAACAGGTGGTAGCTCATTCTGGTTGTGATTTCCATTTCCCTGATGATTAGTGATATTGAGCAAAACAGTACCGGGTACCTGTTGGCTGTTTGTGTGTTTTCTTTTGAGAAATGTCTTTTCAGGTCCTTTACCCATTTTTAAATCTTGCTCTTGAGTTGTTTTCGTTCTTTTGATTTTTTTGGATATTAATCCCTTATCTGATAGATGGTTGGCAGATAGTTTCTGCCAGTTTGTAGGTTGTCTGTTAACTCAGTTATTTCCTTTACCGTGCAGAAGCTTTTTAGTTTGATGCCATGACATGTGTTGGTCGTTGGTTTTGTTGCATGTGCTTTTGGGGTCATATCCAAAAAATTACTGCCCAGACCAGTAGCAAGAAACTTTTCCCATGCGTTTTCTAGTGTTGCAGTTTGTGTGTGAAATAATGTGAAATGTTGTGTAAAATAATGGTCCAATTTAATTTTTCTGCTGGTGGCTATCCAGTTTTGCCAGCACCGTTTATTTTATTTAAAAACCCATCCTTGGGGTCCCTGGGTGGCTCAGTCAGTTAAGTGTCTGACTCTTGATTTTGGCTTTGGTCCTGTTGAGCCCTGCATCATGTTCTGCACTGGGTGTGGGGCCTGCTTAAGATTCTTTCTCTAGGGGCGTGCAGGTGGCCCCGTCGGTTAGTTAAGTGGCTGGCTCTTGGTTTAGGCTCAGGTTGTGATGTCAGGGTTGTGAGATTAGCCCTGCATCAGGCTCTGTGCTTGCGTGGAGTCCGCTTGTCCCTCTTCCTTCCCCTCTGCTCCTCTCCCCCCACTCATGCTCTATTTTTAAAGAGATGCTCTCTTTCCCTCTGCCCCCCCCCCCCGCTCATGCTCTCTCTCTACAATTAAATTAAATTAAAATACCATGCTTTCCACCTTGTGTATTCTTGCACCTTTGTCAAAGATCAGTTGACTATGAATGTGTGGATTTATTTCTGGGCTCTGTGTTAATGATCCATTGGCTTATGTCTTTTTATACCAGTACTGTACTATTTCGATTACTATAACTTTGTAGTATATTTTGAAATCACACAATGTGATGCCTTCATCTTTGTTCTTTCTTAAGAGTGCTTTGCTTTGGCTATATTTAGGATCTTCCACATGATTTTCAGAATTTTTTCTAGTTCTAGAATATAGAATCCGTAGATTGCTTTAGGTAGTATGGACATTTTAACTATATTAATTCTCCCAGTCTGTTCACTCGGGATATCTTTCCATTTATTTGTGTCTTTTCCAGTTTGTTTTATAGTTTTCAATATACAGGTCTTTCACCTCTGTGGCTAAATTTATTCCTAAGTATTTTATTGTTTTTGATAAAGATGTCTGCTCTTGGAAACACACTGAGGGTTGCTAGAGGGGAGCTCACAGGGGACCTGGGCTTACTGGGTGATGGGCATTAAGGAAGGCACATGATGTAATGAGCACTAGGTGTTGTTATACACAACTGATGAATCACTGAACTCTACTTCTGAAACTAATAATATACTATATGTTAATTAATTGAATTTAAAAAGAAAAAAAAATATGTCCACTCTCTCCTGTTGTATTTAGTATGATACTGGAAGTCCTTGCAAGTACCATGGGATGAAAAAATAAACAAGAAGTGTTCGGACTAGAAAAGAAACTATCTTCCTTTGTAGATAACACGATAGTGTATGTAGTAGAAATGCCCAGTAAATTTACAAGAAAGCTCCTAGAACTAAAGAGTTCAGCAGAATACAAGGTCACCTTTTTAAAAAATCACTTTTATTTCTATATTTTAACAGTGAACATTTGGAAGCCCCAAAATGTTTAAACTGCCATTCATAATAGGCACCAAAAGAAAGAAAAAAAGAACTATGTATACATCTCATGATGACAACTACAAAACGCTAATGAAAGAAATCAAAGATGACCAGAATTCATGGAGAAACAGACTGTGTTCCTGGATTGGAAGACTCAGTACTGTTTAGATGTCAGTGCTCCTCAAATTTATCTAGAGATTAATGCAATTTCAATCAAAATCTAAGATTTTTTTGTAGATATAGCTGATTCTAAAGTGTATATGGAAAGATAAAACTTGAATAATTGAAACAAAACAACTGAAAAAGAAACAAAGTTGAAGGACTCATAATACCCGATTTTAAGACCTATGGTAAATGGCTAAAATATTTATGAGAGCATAGTATTTGTGAAAAAAAAAATAGGTATGTGTTGCTGCGGAACAGAATAATCTAGAAATAGGCACACAAATAGTGATTTTTTAAAAAGATGCAAAGACAATTCAGTAGTGGAAGGGGGTAATCTTTTCAATAAATGGTGATGTAGCAACTGAAAATTTCCATAAAAGAAACTCCTATAAAAAATTAACTCAAAATTGATTGTATGCTTCAATGTGAAAGGTAAAACTGTAAAACTCTTAGAAGTAAATGTAGAAACTTTCTGACCTGACTTAGTACACCTAAAGCACTATCCATAAAAGAAAAAATTGATAATTGGCTTTCAACGAATTTAAAACTTCTACTCTATAAAAGATATGTTAGAGGTCCACCTGGGTGGTTTAGTTGTTGATCGTCTGCTTTCGGCTTGGGTCCTGATCCCAGGGTCCTGGGATTGAGCCATGCATCGGGCTCCCTGCTTGGTGAGGAGCTTGCTTCTTCCTCTCTCTCTGCTCCCTCTGCTCCCTCTGCTGTGTTCTCTCAGTCTCTCTTCAAATAAATTAAAAAACAAAACAAAACTGTTAGAGTGCAAAGAAGATATACAGATGACAAGTAAACACATGAAGAGGCGCTCAACATCATTAGACAGTAGAGAAATGCAAATTAAAAACCACAGTGAGATCCCATTATACATATTTTAGAATGGCTACATTTAAATACTTTTAATACACCAGGTGAGAATATGGAACAGCTGGAACTCTTACACATTGTTGGGCGGTTGCAAAATGATACAGCCACTCAACAATTTGGCAGGTTTTTTAAAAAGTTAAACATACACCTTCCAAGTAAGCCAGTAGTTTTCCTACAGAAACTGAACTTAATGTCTACACAAAAACCTGTGTACAAATGTTTGTAGTAACATTGTTCAGAATGACCAAAATCTTGAAAGAACCCAAATACTCTTCAGTAGGTAAAAGGATAAACTAATTGTGGTATATCCACTCAATAGAATGCTGTTCAATACATAATGGAACAAAGTTATACATGCAACAGTTGGATGAATCTCAAAAGCCGTATGCTGAATAAAAGAAGCCAGTCTTATGGTTACATGCTGTATGATTCCAAGTACAAGACATTTTGGAAAAGGCAAATTATAGGAACAGAGAACAGATCAGTGGTTGGCAAGAGTGAGGGGGAAGTGGAGGGTCTGACCAAAAAAAAAGGTTGTTGGAATTGTTATGTATCCTATTTGTGGAGATAGTAACTAGATGCTATGTGCATATGTTAAAACTCAGAACTATAAGCCTAGAAGAGTGAATTCCACTGTGTGCGAATTTAAAAAGAAATGCTTCTCACTGTGATATACGTGTGTCAAAGTTCATTTAGTGATACTTAACATTTGTGCATTTCACTCCTAAATTTTGCATCACCTAAAAATCAAAATTGAAAACAAACAAAAGCGTTTGAAAGGTGGGAAAGAAACACTTAGGTGTTCTAAATAGAAAAATTGTACCCTGAAGTATGAAAACGTAATTGAATTTGTAATGGTAAGGATCCCTTTATTTTCCTTTTTAGCACATAACCACGTTGTCTGTTTTCTTGACAGTATACTGTGATTCACTGATTGTTACTTAATGATGGATACTTTCTGGCCACAAGCCAGATAAGAGCTCTTTTGTAGTCTGTTTTTCACTACATCAATTCAGATTCATCCTAGCTCCCTTTGCCTTTTGCTCACAGTTTTCTCTCTCATCTGTTGACAAGGGGAAAGAATCAAGTCAGGAAAAATCTGTTTTGATTATGAATTTGTTACATTTAAGATTTAATTATAAATTATTTGTTGGCGAGCAAAAACAAGTCACACGGTATTGGTTGCTGTCGCCTGTGGACTTTATAAAATAACAAACTTAACAGGGGCTTTATCTTAAACATTAGAGACCATTTGTGATTCTTTGATTTGAGTGGATATATTCACTTTGCTGTGGGTGACAGTAGATGATGTCATATTAAATTTAAATTGATCTCCTCTCAGTGTTTATCGTTAGTGCATGTGCAATTTCTTCAGCACCGCAGAACCTTTCAGAGGCATTTCTGTCAATACAGCTACCTGATGGTCATTTGTGTTTGTAAACTGTGCATCTGGCACCTGCTGGTCTCTGTTGCATTGGAGCTAGTGGGGCGCCCAAATGGGGGTACAATGAAGTTATTGGCTGGTACGTCTCAGTGGGAGTTATTGAAAGGAAGAAACAGCACTTGCAGGACCTCAGGAGAGGATAAAAGAAACTAGCAGTGTGCTACCAAAAAATGATGATTTAAAAAGTGAGGCAATTCTACAGAATTAAAGTGTTTATGGACCTGCATTTTAATTCTTGTAAGAGATAATTAGAAAGGTTCCTATTTAAAATGTGTATTTTCAAAATGCCAAGATTTCAGTAGAAGGCTAACAATTCATGTGAGTAAAGATATAAATTAAAACAGTGAAAAATGCTTAATTTCTGAAGAAATGGAAATTAAAATGCAGGTGTCTTTTATTACATTTTAATAAACATGTTGGCAAGACTTCAAAGAACAGGTAGACAAATAGCAGCAAAAATTGGCGAATGTTTTGTAGGCATAACTTGCCCACACTTAGTCAAAAGTTACTCAACAGACTCCGTACTTATGATGGCTTGACCTAACAGTTTTTTGCTTTATGATGGTGCAGAAGCAATACACATTTAGTAGAAACTATACTTTGAATTTTGATCGTTTCCCAGGCTAATGATATGCACTAAGACACTCTCTCGTGATGCTGGCGATCAGCAGTGAGCCACAGCTCCCAGGACGCCTTGTGATCACAGGCATCAACAACTGACACACTTACTGTACCCATGCAACCATTGTTATCACTTTCAGTACAGAATGCAATAAGTTACATATGAAGTACTTTATTGTAAAATATGCTTTGTGTTAGATGATTTTGCTCAGGTAGGGTATTATAAATTCTGAATGCATTTAAGATATGCTTAGGATTTTTCAATGTAGGGTAGATTTATTGGGTTGTATCCCCTTGTAAATTGAGGAAGATCTGTATTCCTACTTTATTGGATACAACTGAAGGAAATAAAAAAAAAGGCTGATATGTGAATCGGGATGCTTAGCTCAGTGTCTGTTTTACTACAGCGCATGTCTCCGCAGTGCATGTTTGTTCATGGCATGAGTGGTAATTAGTGGAATGGTGTTAATGTAAGTGACTTGTGTTGGTTCGTATTTTCTTCAGAATGTTTTGAAGCCATCAAAAGTTTTTTCACCATTAAGGAGAATGCTTTAGGGGCACCTTGGTGGCTAGATCAGTTAAGCGACCAACTCTTGGTTTTGGCTGGGGTCATGATCTCGGGGTTCTGGGGGAAGTCTGCTTCTCTCCCTCTGCCCCACCCCCTACTCACAGGCGTATGTGCGAAAATATTTTTTAAAAGAGAGAGAATGCTTTAGTGTATATGAAGACCTTCCCCAGCCCAAAAAGCAGGGAAAAGTCAGTTTCATGGCCTTGAGAAGTGCTTTGTTTTTCACAGTATTAAGCTCTTCAGTAGAGCTGCCCATGTGGTTAAAGAAGGTGTGAGATTTTCCCTTATGTTTAAGGGGGAAAAATGAAAAAGCTACACCCTGGTTTAAATTATTTTGATAAAATTGGTTCTGCTGGCTGTGAATGCCCTTAAGGACCTCAGTTCATGTCTCAAAAAAGGACTTATAGGCTCTGGGTTAAGGCTGCAGAGGGTCACCTGGCCTGCACAGCGGTAGAGGCGGAAGCAGTGCTAGTATTTTTGTTTGAGGGTCTTTGTAGTAGTGGTTACAAAGCTACATAGTTGTAAGTGGTGAGGCCCTAATGCTGTTTTTCCCTTGCGCCCTATTATTTTTAGCGTGATTTTGTGGAACATGAGGCTTGTTTTTGTTTTGTTTTTAAGATTTTATTTATTTATTTGACAGAGAGAGAGATCACAAGTAGGCAGAGAGGCAGGCAGAGAGAGGAGGAAGCAGGCTCCCTGCTGAGCAGAGAGCCCAATGCGTCCCAGATCCCAGGACTCTTAAGATCATGACCTGAGCTGAAAGCAGAGGTTTTAACCCACTGAACCACACAAGCACCCGAACATGAGGTTTTTTTTTTTTTTTTAAGTTACATATGTTAAGGAAAATATATAAAATGCCCAAAAATAAGGGATGGTTAAGTCAGTTTTAGGACAACATCCTGATAGACTCTAATGCATCTGTTAAAATTTAAATGTAGGAAAATTTCTATAAAACAAGAATTGGAACACAAAACTGAGCATCTGTATTTCATGTATTTTGTTATGATTACAACTGTATAAAAATGTTCAGCATATACCTGGCTGGCCTCTGATAGTTCTGCTAGGACTCTAGGTACAATTTAAAGAAAAAATTTTTTAATGTGTGAAATTGGCAAAATGGAGATAAGTCAGTTTAAGCTAAGTTTTTATTTTACTTTTGTTTTAGAATTCCTGGAAAACTCAAGCAGTTCGTATTTGACTTACATTCTGGAAAATTGCACAGAGAATTCCATCATGGTCCTGACCCAACTGATACAGCCCCAGGACAGGTAGGAACTCTTGGTTTTCAGGGGGAACTCTTTTTCAGTTAGCCTTGAAGAAGATCTAAAGCTCTTGTACAGGCTTGAATTTCTGCTCCTAAAGATCTTTATCATGAAATTCTGAATGGACTCTAGATAATAAATTGTTCCTTTTAAAATTAATTTCTAATGTTACAGAACTTCAGAAAAGTTTCAAGAGTGATACAGAATAGTTTCTTGACCACATAACTGAAGTGGTGTATGTCCTGTGGAATATGGGTAAAAGGATTAAATATAGTTGGTTTCAAATACAGAAGTAGGAGGTAAGAATTAGAAGTAGGTAAATCAGTGAAGAAGTCAGTGGATTCCGTTAACTGGCCAAGTTTTCCTCTATGGCCAGGAGACTGACCACACTACAAAGAAAATAATGATTTGATATTCATGCTAAACCATCCTAAGCACTTTCACCAATATAGTATTTATAATGGTCAAAACTGAAGGTTTACTGCAGCTTTTTATTTGAGATTTAGAATGCTTTACATTTATGAAAATTATGTATTTGCTTTTTATGTTGTAACTTTTAGCCTGAGAATTTGGCTGTTTCTACCTTATAACTTGTTACAAATAATTTCTATGTTCCTGCTTTTTTAAACACCTCTAAAAACTGCATTTTGATGCATTATTGATTTATATCATGTCTATTATATTGAGAGGGAAGATGATACATAACAAAACTCTTATTTCATATGCCCAGAACTTCACTGTTTGGCCCAAGGAACCTCCACATAGAAATATAAAAGCTAAGTCAGTTTTTCCTAAAGAGTCAAATTAAGTTCAGTGTCAAGAGTTCCCTTTAGGAATCCAGTGACATGCTTTTTCCTTGAAGTCTGAGGTCAGATTTTTCTTCGATAATTAAGCAACTATAGAAGCAAACCATTTGTTGGCAATAACCCAAAGGTGATTTTTTTCCCCCTTAGGAAAGCAGGCCTGCTTAATATTTTATCAGATTAGGAAAAAATATTACCATTATTGTATTATCCTGATTTATTTCACCTCTCCATTAGACAGTGAACTTCTTATATTTTATAGCAATATAATTATGGCTTAAACCAAACATATATCTCAGTAAAAATACAAATAAAAAATGTATTAGGGAAGGAGGACATGACAAAATAAAATGGGAAATTTGCAGACACTGCTTTCCCATTAATAATGGGAATAAGCCAGTATCTGTGGTATGTAGCTTGGGCACTATGATGACCACAGGGGTGTTTGTTCTTGAGGACTTCATCAAGTGTAGGTAAAGGATGGACCACACACCGCCTTCTTTGGAATTCTTGGAAGTCACTCTTACAGTTTCTGTGTATTTTTGTCTATTATTGATGCACAAGTAAAATACTACAGAAATTAATTTCTTAGAGTATGGAACTATGTATTTTCCTCTTTATGCCAGCTAAATTCTGGTATCCAGGTAGTCGCTAAATGAAAGTTCTATCTATAGAGTAGGTGCCTTTAATCCTCTTTGTAGTCATTTTTAAGAGAGGAGGGTTTGGGCCATCTTAGTCATGGTTGTGCTACCTCTACAAAATAGTCTGGGAAGGCACTGAGAAGTCAGGTATTTTGTGTCCTTCCACTACATCTCAGGAACTGTCGACAGGTCCAGCCTCTGCGGCAGCCTGCCCTAGAGAATGTTAGTAAGGGCATTTGAATGGGGAAAGTAAGATTTCAAACTTGTCTTTGGCACACAGTAGCTATCTTTATTATGCAAATAATTACAAGACAACTACCATTCATCTGATACTTTTATTACAACAGTGTAACTCCACAAAATATAATATTGATATAAAATGTTGTATTCTTTCTCTTGCAGCAAGTCCAAGACGTAGCAAGCAGTCCACCTGAGAGCTCCTTCCAGAAATTAGCACCCAGTGAATATAGGTATACTTTATTGAGGGATCGAGATGAGCTTTAAAAACTTGAAAAACAATTTGCAAGCCTTTCAAACCAATTTATGTGGTGGAAATAGTAAACCTATATTTTCATAATTCTACGTGTATTTTTATTTTGAATAAACTGAAAGAAGTTTTGGGTTTTTAATTTTTTTTTCTCCCCCTGACTCAAGATGCATTGTCATTTAATATAGCCTCTTTTTAAAAATCTGTTAGGGATTAAAAAAAATAAAAATCAGAGGCCTACCTTTGCTTTAAATCTGTCCTGTAAAATTGTCATAAATCAAGTGAAAGGTGACATTGCCAGAAACATACCATTAACTTGCACTGCTAGGTTCAGGAGGACTTAGGGATGTCTCCTGTGTGGTATGTGCTTTTCTCTATATATGATCAATCCTGTTGGTATTTTCATTGTCACATTTCTCAAAGCTAAGAAGGTATATATTCTGGATACTTGGGAGGGGAATAAATTAAAATTTTCACACTGTGTACTGTGTTTTACTGATTGGTGGGATATTGCTTATGAAAATTCCATAGTGGTATTTTTTGGATTCTTAATATGTAACTTAAACATACTATGAAGAGGAGGAGGGCCATAAGCCAGAACATTTGGCAGGAATTGTCCTTATGAATTAAGAAAAAAGAAAATGAAAAGTGTTATTAAATTTGTGTTTATCTAACAAAGTGGCATATGGATGGCATTTAAAACTTTGAAGATACCTACGTCTGAGACGCTAGTAGAGCAGGTTACCAGTGTTGAACCAGATGACTTTTAAGGCTCCTCCGATCATGACACATTAATTTCAAAAGACAAAAACCAGCAGAGAAATTGTATTTCAATAATTCTAATCTTCTATCTTGTAGAGTCTTGTTATAGTTGTATAGATCAAAAACAAAGACAATAATTATAGGCACATAATGTTTTTAATTTTTTTCCATTGTAAAATTGTTAGAGGACCCTACCCCCTCTAGATTCCCTGATTTCCCAGGCCTGCAGTGTTTAGTCAAATGGGTCCCTGTGCCAGGCCTCAGTACTGCCAGGGAACAAAACCAGAGGGAGAGGACCCTCAGTGTCGTATCAGGAGGCCCAATGCCAGAGGACAGACAGGCTCAAAATTGGCTTTCCTCTGGGCCTGGGTTGGTGCTATAGGCCAAGAGTCATTTTATACTTGGAGTCTAAGTCAATCCCAGTTTGGGGAAAGATTATTTTTAAGCTTAAAAGGCTGACATGTGCCATTATATGTAGTGTGTAATATATGTAACATCTTCCAATTCTTTTAAAATAAAGCGAATATTTATAATGCATATTTGATTGTTATTTTAAAAAATCAGCCTAGAATTCTTAGTTATGCATGACTTATCCATCATTTCGTTCAGAATAATAAATGCTGTTAATAAGATGATAAGGGGCATGTTTAGTATATCTTACCAGATTGTTAATTAGAAAAGCAGGAGAGCGCTTCCTCAAGGTTGGTTCTTAGTTCCGTTCAGTTCATTGCTTTTAACTAATAGCTCTGAAATCAGAGTTGTAGTCTTCAGGTCAGATGATGGACCAAATCTGAGGCATTGAGAATGAAGATTCATGAGCATTCAACAGGGCAGCACACAAAAGCAGCATATGCAATTAACTGGAATAAATTTATAATCCTGTGATTGGCTTTAAAAATATTATAAACAAAAGATAACACTCGAATATTGGATTGCAGAGAGCTGACTTGAGAATAGTGATGAAAAAGGCCTTAAGGAACACATGTTCAATGTGATCAAAGATAACGGAGTGGCTGTTAAAACAGGAGGCTGCATGATTTCGCTTTTATGCATATTGGGACTTAAATATTTATTGAATGAGCTGCAAAGTGATGTTGGGTAATTTTTATACCCTTCAAAGTCTGAGCACTCATCAGGATTGGGTGCCCAGTTTTATAAAAGGCGGGGGGAGGGGGCTCAAGTGCAAAACACCAAAACGCATTAGAGAAGATTTAGGGGGAGGTGGTAAGGAGGAGGCCTGTGGCTAAGAAAGTGAGAACGGAAATTAGAGAAAGAATGGGAGCTGACTGTACAGGGCCTTGAATGCCAAGCTAAGAGGTTTGTACTGTATCTTAAAGGCAGCAGAGATCCACTCACGGATTTTTAAGCCAGGAAGTATGTTCATATTTAAGTTAGAGAAAGAATATTGTGGCAGCAGGTGTAGAAATGATAAAATGGGTCCAGCACAGGAGAACGGTCAGAACTAAGAGATGGACCCGTACAACAGATGACAAAGATGTAGATTCCATAGGGATTTGTCACCAGCTGGACCTACACAGAGAACGTCCAGGAATCTAGAACTCACAATTTAGACTTCTTCCCCTCTAAACCATGCATCAGAAAATGTCACAGGTGGAAGTCTTCTCATTTATCCAGTCTACTCTGGGCCTCAGGCTCCTCAGCTATGAAGAGAGGAGATGCACGTCTGAAGAACTGAGTTGCAAAACCCAAACTAGAAGCAGTCCCTTCTGCCTGTCAGCCTATATTTTGAGCTTTCAGAACTGCTCTAATAGTGAGGGGGACCATAAAAGGATGAAAGCTTTCATTAGATGAAATTTTAAACATGTTTAAAATAGTTAAATGAACCTGGAGAATAGACATCTAAAGCATCTCAACTGAAATCCATGATGAAGTTGTCAAAGATCACATGTAAAGGAAGGAAAAATTGGCATGATAAAGGCCAAAAGGAGAGTGAAATATAAAAGTGTCAAAAGATTAAAGTACAATGAGCTTAAAAGGCTTAAAAAAAAGTAGAAAAATGTGAGGGCAAAAAGAGTAGATGAAAGAATGTAATGGATAAACAATTAAAAGCAGAATAACTCAACTTTTATTTTTTCTTCGACAAGGAAATGTAGTCTAGTGGGGCTAAAATGAAATGACAAACAAAAAAGCAAAAATGAGAAGTAAAAACAATCCTGCCACCTTAAATAATTTCAGGGCTCTTTGAACCAAAGAGTATCCCAAAGAGCTGCTGGAAGTTCCAAGTTTTCTGCTGGCAACTAGTGAAACCATGAAGAATGTATGGTGCGGTGATAGGAGACTGGAAATGAACACACAGTATTCCAGTTTTCAGAGTAACAAACTGGCTTTAGCTGTTCTTCTAAATAAAACATCTCATGAACCAAACTGAAATATTAGTAATCTATATTTGGGAAAAGGACTTAAATAGGTAATAATAAAACTAATCAATTTAAGCCCAATATTTAAAGACCCTGAAGACAATAAGTTGTTTCACGACTTAAACTGTTTTATGCTGATTATAACTGTTTTATGTGTTCATTAAAACAGGTTGGATAGGACCTCTGCTTGGCTACTATTTTAGCTGTGTTTGAATTTTTGTATGTATTTCCAAGTAATAAAACTATATTTATGAAATATTTCTATATTTTAGACTTTTTACTAATTCAATTTGTCATAAATATCATAATGTGAACATTTTACTCTGAATCCAGATGACCAGTCACAAACTTTTCCAGTTTTTATTTTTTAGATGATTTAATCGTACTTGAATCAGAATGGGAAGCTATACGAATCCATATGCTGATAGCCCAAACCTGGCCTCTAGTTGAAGCGCCTAAGCTCCATCTAGGAGAGCCGGCCTGCCTTCATACAATAGGTTTGGGAGAGGAAGAGGGAAGTGCAGCCTACAAACTGCTTTTCTAAAATGCCCCCTCGCGGGGCGCCGGGGCGGCTCAGTTAAGCAGCTGCCTTGGGCTCAGGCATGATCCCAGGGTCCTGGGATTGAGCCCTGCGTTGGGCTCCTGCTGTTTCTCCCTCTGCCTGCCACTCCCCCTGCTTGTACTCCCTCTCACTCACTCTCTAGCAAATAAAGTATTCAATAAATATTTATTCAATAAATATATAAATATGTCCCCTCTCCTCCTCCCCTGCCTGGCCTAATAAATTCTATCCATCCTTCAATGCCCAGGACAGTTATCACCTCCTATGGTCCCATAGCCCTCTGTATTTTAAAGAATCCAGTCTAATACACAGTTGGAAGTGTATTTATCCCTTTTCCTTACACCATGTCAATGTCTCCTCTGCCTTTGTATTCCCAGCAAGCTAGAGCACTATAAGATAAATAATTTGATTTTTTTAAAAAGCCAAATTACATAATAAAAAAATGAACAAAGGACAAGAAAATATCACCATAACCAGAAGGGACTCTGCTCCAGGAAAACTAATAGAGGCTGCCCTTTTGCTCTGTTAATATCTATACTGTAGGGGTGCCTAGGTGGTGCAGTCAGTTAAGTCTCCGACTCTTGGTTTCAGCTCAGGTTAAGATCTCAGTGTCCTGGGATGGAGCCCTGTATGGGGCTCTGTGCTCAGCAGGGAGTCTGCTTGAAGATTCTCTCCCTGTGCCTTTCCTGCTCTCTCCCTCTCAAATTAATAAATCTTAAAAAAAAATCTTGCTGTAATGTAATAGCAAAGCATTGCTAGGAATTGCTGCCCTATTTTCTAGCTCTGGGCCACTCAGAAGATCGTGCACTTGCCTATTTGTGCTGTGTCTTATTTTACTTATTGGGATGAGTGACAGGAAGGAAGCTACAGGGCCACTCTCCCGATGCCCTATGTAAACTTGTACGTGACACAGGGAGGATCAGATCAATCTTGGAAGCCTGACTGTGACTGTTTTCTTGCCCTAACCACTGCCCAAAATGGCATCTGTTCTGACTTACCATTTCTTCATATTTTCATAATGAGCATGGCTTTCTGACTTAATGAGTTAATAGTCCATTTCAGAATTTTTATAGATTATAAGGTAGATTACCTGGTCTATGCCATGAAATAAAACTTTACCCCTTAAATTTTAAACTTTTGCCCAGGCTCAGTGTTCTGGCACTTTTTCTATTTTCTGGTCCCTCAGAAATTACTGGTAGTGCTTTACAATCACGTCTACAAGTTCCCACTAACCTTAGGAGGATGCTCTTTATCTAAGCCAAAAAAAAATAAATTTCTTTTAACACAGAGATGCTTTTTTGAGGTAGAGGGAGGGAACAACTCTGCACCTAAACTCCTTGCCTTTATAACTAGGGTGACCACATAATATTTTCCTGTATCCTCACCCTATTCCTACCTGGACCTGTCCTATAATTTCATGTTTGGATATCATTCTTAATCAAAGATGAAAAAGATTTACTCCCAACCAGTCACATGTCATCCTTATACCACATTCTTTTTTTTTTTTTTTTAAAGATTTTATTTATTTGACAGAGAGAAACACAGCCAGAGAGGGAACACAAGCAGGGGGAGTGAGAGAGGGAGAAGCAGGCTTCCTGCCGAGCAGGGAGCCCGATGTGGGACTCGATCCCGGGTCTCCGGGATCATGACCTGAGCCGAAGGCAGTTGCCCAACCAACTGAGCCACCCAGGCATCCCACCTTATACCACATTCTTAATAAGCCTTTTTTAAAAAGTCCTTTTAAGAATTGTTGGTATTTCTATCAAGTCTCCCCTCGTTTTAGGTGTTTCCCTAACATTACTCTTGTAGGTCCAGCTTTCATTAACATGCTATTCTTTTCAACTTTGGGAAAAAATAGTAACAATTACAAAAACAGTAGCCACTTATATTTGTACAGTTACTATTAACCAGCTTCCATTCTAGACACTGAACATGTATTAATTTTTTTCATCTTCATGACCACCCTGGAGGACAGGCTAGGTATCAACAAGGAAGGGGAAAGTCAGGAAGGGGTAGAAGTCCTAAGCTGTTGACCCTCACCCTAACCCAAATAACAGGCAGCAGGCGTTATGAGCAATTAAACCTACAGAGGAAAGGAAGGCAACTAATGTCCATGAAGAATTAGTAAGTGCCAAGCACTCTATTCTTTTTCATTCCTACCAACTCAACTAAGAGGCTGTTTGGTGGGAAAAGTACATGAACTTGGGTACTGAACACCTTGGTCAAAATCCTGTCACATGCCTACCTCTTAACTTCAACTTTCTTAATTCTAGTCTCTGCCTGCCTAATAGAGCAATTAAATTCCTGCTGCTGCTCTCTTTCAATACTAGGCCATCAGATTATAAATCCTTCTTGGGCAGCTACTGATCTGACCCCATCAATCCAATGTAAGACAGAAGATAAACCCAACTTTTCCACATACTTCTTCAGGTCCTATATCTTCTCTAAGTCAAGACTTTTAGCTAGAGAAAGAAATATCTTTACCTCCAAATTCTTAAATTTCCAACTCATTGCTCCCAAGTTCTGGAGGTGTTTTCCAGATTTCTTCTGTTGCATCACTCATTCCTAGGTTAATAAACAAAAGTGAGTACTGAGCAAAGGTTTGAAATGTCTTAGAAGGCTTTTTTACATTTCCGTATCTATCTCTGAGAGGTGGCCCAACACACATGCTGGGCCCTCATCATTCATTATCGGGAAGTCACTCCTCGGGGGTTATCATTTCTTTGCCCCTTCTCATCACTGTTCTTTCATGCCGTAAACTATTCCAAGAAGCAGATGATATAGTCTGTGCCCGGAAAGCAGTTTACAATCTAGCTGGTGAGATCATACCGCCACAAATGAAAGAATTTCATAGCAATGAAGACATAAAACACTACAGAATTCACCACAAGTCAATCAAGTCAATGAATTGCAGTGGTTAAGAAATAGTGTAGAAATGGAAAACTGGACCATGAAAGTCTTGGACACTAACAGGTAAGTTTCATGACTATTTATTTTCTCAGTGGGTTTTCAATAAATATTCATGGAATGAATAACAAGACAGGAAGAAAACAGGCACTGAATATGAAGCAGGGGCTCTCACAGCGGAGAGAGAAGAAAGCACAAATCACTTCTTGCATGTGGGAAAGGAAAGCAAACATGCCAAATACACAACAAACTCCAGCAAAGGTGGGGTTTACTAACTTCCTTGGCAAGGAAGGCAAAAGGAAATCCTAGCGTTCTAATAGTCTTACCTGATACAAAGCAATACATCGATTCCTTCAAAGAATTATTAAATTAAAAACATGTTAACCAGCCCAGTCTGTATTTCCATCCTACCAGCTTCTCCACTCACCAGTTTAGCTCCTGGTATTCTGAGCACACTATGCTCCTTCATGTTTTCAACCCTTCGTACACGAAATTCCTCCGCCACCTCGAAGCCCACAACTGTCTTCAGCCACCCATAACCACCTTCCAGGTACCAAGAAAAGTACTTGAACTTGGGTATTGACAACCTTGGTGAAAATCCTGTCACATGCCTACCTCTTAACACATGTCCCACCAAGACTTCCCCTTCTCTTCCAGGCAGCAAATCACTCCATCTTCTATGCCTTCATCCTACTTTGTTCTTCTCTTATGGTACTTACATTACTGTGATTTACGTACCTGAATTCATTAGCTTGAATGATTTACAAGGGTACATTCTATAGGTCTAATATTCTTCTACATACGGTGGCCCTGGTATGCAACACACAACAGGCATTCAATTCAATGTTTGTTGAATGAATTTATTGCATGTTTCCTTAGACAAGCACCACTGAACAACACGACAAATTCAGTAAGTTTTACAGAATTTGTAGACATTCTCACCACTGGGCCTTTTCCTGTGCTGACCCTTGCGAGTATCAAGGGTTTAACAATAAAATGGAAAATATCTCAGGGGGTTAAATTAATGAAACCCAGGTAAACATCTTTTTAATGATTAACCATAATACAAGAAAATCTCAAGTACTTGAGAAATGTATAAATAACATATACTCTTGGGTCGTTTTTCTCAAATATTTATTAGTCAAGTTTCTCACAGGAGCTAGACAATGGTCCACTCAAGGCTGGAGCATCTATGCTGCTGAAGAAAAATCCCCATGCTCTGGCTATCAGATGCACAGCTGACAAGACTGACATTGCTTCAGAGGTTAAGAAATTAAATGTAACTTCTTCTGGGGAGACAAAAGATTTTCCTTAAGAAACAACTTTTAGGGTACGCCTGAGTGGCTCAGTTGGTTAAACAACTGCCTTCGGCTCAGGTCATGATCCCAGAGACCCGGGATCAAGCCCCAGCATGGGGCTCCCTGCTCGTGGGAAGCCTGCTTCTCCCACTCTCACTCCCCCTGCTTGTGTTCCCTCTCTTGCTGTGTTTCTGTTAAGCAAATAAAATCTTAAAAAAAACCCAAAAAACAGAAAACAAAAAACTTTTAGGCTGACTAGTTGTGTAAAATGTAGCATTACAGAATTTTTGTCTGGACAAATGGAAACTGTTTATTACCAGTTCATGACTTCACCAAAGGAAAAAACCTTAAAATCATTTTTATGGAATGTCTGATCCTCAGTGGCACTGTCAGAGGGTGAGTAGTTGAGTTTGAAGAGATAAAGCTGGAGCCAGAATATGGGAAGCTGTGAATGCCAGGCTAAAGGGATTTGAACTTTATCAAATATTCCTTGGGAGCCACTGAAAATATTTCTGCAGAAAAATGGAAAAGGGACCCAGTTTTCATTTTTGTGGCACTAATGTTGAGGAATGGCTTAAAGTTGGCGGAAATGGGGTAGGGGGGTGTGAGGTAACACAGTCTTTTACTAGAGTGATGACCATGAACATATTTAGGAATTGATGCAGCGGACATTAAATGTAGAACTGGCAGGACCCAGTAAGAGGCTAGATAGGAAAAATGGAGAGTGTCAAGTTACTAACCACGGAGGTTTATGGTTGGCAAATCTCCAGCTGGAATAGGAGAAAGCAGCCACCACTGAGTAAAACCCTACCATGGAGGAGACAAAGCCAAAATTAGCACTCTGATCTCCTGATCCCTCATCCAATTTTCTTTTCACTATAACTGCTGCCTGATCTGGAATTTTAGCTGATCTGAAAGACCATAAGCCTCAGCATGCAACTTGATATGGCATAACAAAACCTCAGTTGAATTACTTTGAGGGTTTTTTCTTCTCTTAGACCTTGGTATAATTCCAGCTAGCTGTTTGCAAACTAGCTTTAATCTTGGGAAAATCATTTTTATTCAATTTATTTTTTTAACTCAATTTATTTCTTTTGTTAAATTTGCACAGTTAGGGGCACTTGGGTGGCTCAGTTGGTCAAGCCACTGCCTTCGGCTCAGGTCATGATCCTGGAGTCTCAGGATGGAGTCCTGCATTGGGCTTCCAGCTCTGCAGGGAGTCTGCTTCTCCCTCTGACCTTCTCCTCTCTCATGCTCTCTCTCTCTCTCTCAAATAAATAAATAAAGTCTTTTAAAAAAATTTGCACAGATATATTTATCTCCAAAAATAATTTCAACAGTGGCGACATGGACAATAATATTCACCTTTTGCCATTGATTGTTTATAATACCCGAGAAGTTCCTCTGTAAAACGGTGTCAAATTAATGAATATAAACAGCAAGAACCACTTGTTAGAAACAAAATGTTGTTAAAAACACAAACAGGGGCGCCTGGGTGGCTCAGTTGGTTAAGCCACTGCCTTCGGCTCAGGTCATGATCCCGGAGACCCGGGATCGAGCCCCACATCAGGCTCCCTGCTCGGCGGGAGGCCTGCTTCTCCCTCTCTCACTCCCCCTGCTTGTGTTCCCCCTCTGGCTGTGTTTCTCTCTGTCAAAATAAATAAAATCTTTAAAAAAAAAAAAAAAAAAAAAAAAAAACACAAACAGAACCTGAATTGTTTACATTAATTTAGGCTCCCAGGGAAGCTTTCCTACCTTTTACTAGTCCTATGACTGACTCCTTACAAACATTATCTAACATTCATTAAGTACCTGAGAGCCAAAACTACACTGTACTTTAAGACAAGAGAAGAACAGGTCCATTTCACAGGAGAACCTTTCCCCCAGGCTTTTCATCATCCTTCCTCCCAGATTTTATGTGGCAGCAATGAAGGGCAAAGGAGACCCTGAGAAACACCTTTCAGTTTTAAGTTAACACAAAGCATGGCTTGGTTTGGTGTCTGTTCTTCACTGAAGAGAAATGCTGTACATTACATATGTACATTTCAGGCTTCCTCCTCGTCCTGTGATTGACATTACCAGTACTCAGTCCTTACTCCTGTGCAAACTACTTACGGCACTTACAGGCAGCCCACAGAGAAAGGATTTTAGATTTGCAGGAGTCTCTCTTTATAGCATTTAGCATGAATATAAACTAAAAGTCCTTGTTCCAGGAGCTCTGGACAGCATACCCCATGTCTGGGTACCGGTAGGTTATTGGCACCAGCATAGAGAAGTAGGAGAGCTAAACCACCAAAAGAAAAGCAAAACTGAGAATGGAAGAGAGGAGGGGTCATAAGGACAAGGGGGTATAATCCATGACTAATAAACACTGAGATGGCTCTTCTATGTGGTTTGCAAAATGTCTTTGGAGGCAATTCCAAAAGAAAAGTTTAAAAAATGTTCTAAGTAATACTAGTGTCACTATAGTAAGTACGTGGCTTCCCAAGAGTACCATTTTAAAAGATAGTCATCATTTGAGTCTATGAGCTATGATAGATTTTTTAAAAAAAAGATTTTTAATATAAAAAAGAATTGCTGAAGAGATGGCTATAACCCATGGAATACAAGGAAATTTGTAGGATGTGTAGGTGGGACAGAAACATTTTTAATCTTCCAGTCTAAGGACCACATGCAGTACTAGGTACTTCTGCATCAGCCACTACTAAAAACTTGGAGGCTGCAGGACACTTTCTGACAAAATATTACAAACAAACAAAAAAACTGAAAACAAACATGTAATTTCACAGCAAGCCTGCCTTATACAGAAGCAGCATAGTAGGAAAGTAACAGAAATTTTTGTAGTTCAAGAGACCTAGTTAACCTCCCCCTGGTTTCAGCCTTTCACAGCTGAATAACCCTCTGCAAGTCACTTAACTTGTCTAAAACTCAGTTTCCTTACCTGTAAAATGCCTAGTGAAGTGCCTGGGAAAACAGAAGATACTCAATGAATATCAGTTCCTCCACATGGTATTTTTTTCTTTTCAAACAAAGGGTCACAACCTATTGGCAGGTTATGAAATCAACTTGGTAGGTTGCTACCAGCAATATTTTTAAAACTGAAATAAAAAAACATGAGAGTACACCACACATAATGGTACTCTCCATTATATGTACAACAAGCTGAATTTTGATATAAATGCATTTTTTACTGTGGGTTATAACCACAAAGTTTGAAAGTCTGCTCTACAGAGAAATTCTCAGATTACTATAAAACAAGGTTTTTAGAAAAACAAGAAAGGTCTTTAGGAGCACTGCCTTTATTCAAATGGACTGCTATACATAGCCCCCCCTCAATTCTGTACTTTTCACCCCTATGACTTAATTTTCTAACTGGAAGTTTGTACCTCTTTAAATTTTAAGAGCTTAATCAAAGTAACCCTTACCTTCTAACCTGAATCTGGTAAAAATAAGACACGAATCACAGAGAAGATGAATTTAATCTGATACCTTAGGGCATTAAATTCAGTTTAAGATTGGTTTCTGCATCATATTAACTAACTCATACCTCTAAACAATTTATGGTTTATTACATTTGATTGAACACTTCTAGAAATTTCTACCAAAAGTTAGCTATTAAATTCTATTATGGGGAAATCAGATAGGATTTGTAAGTGATTTTAAATTATAAGACTTTTTAAAGGACTGAGCTTGAGCATGAAGACTGGTAGAATAATATTTCAATCCCGATAAGCAGTAAAAATCCAAGGCCTATATGAGCACAATGGTGTCCCAAACTGGCTGATGAAAAATGAGAGAACCTCAAACAAAATGTAAGCTTCAATTACAGGCCCCCTCTCTCCTCCAGTTTCCAGTATAAAACTAGCCTAAAAGAATAATGAGTCCCTAGTGCCATTAAGAAGGTGGGCTAAGGGTAGGGACACCTGGGTGACACAGTCAGTTATGCAAACAACTCTTGGTCTTGGCTCAGGTCATGATCTCGGGGTCATGAGATCAAGCCCCGCAGTTCCATATGCTCAGCGTGAAGTCTGTTTCAGACTTTCTCCCTCTCCCTCTGCTCTTCCCTCTCATGCTGTCTTTCTCTCTCTCTCTCCAAAATAAATAAATCAACCTTTAAACAAAAAAAAAAAGATAGCCAGTTTTGGGTTGGGAGAGTGGGAATGACTAAGGAGCAATGAAGATTGAGCCATGCTGAAGGGGAGAATACTTAGAAATTACAGAATTCAATGACTACAGCTGGATCTTGATGGAACTTTTATCTTAAATTTATAATTTTAGCCGACCAGGCCAGATTGGTCACTGTTAGAGTTAACCTATGGGGTTGAAGTTTAGCAATCTTGTTGTAAATAAGCACCCTGGATGAGTCTGATCCTCATTCTGGTTTGAACACCCCATGTTAAAGGGATGGTAAAGATCAGAAAAATACTTAAAAAGGTGGCGTTCCAAAGTAAGTATCGTAACCTTACAGGTATCCAATATCAAATGCTGCATCAGAATCGGATACTTATTCAAAGCATTTCCTTCTTGGCATTATACTGAAAATACAAGTTAGCAGATAGCAATGCTTGATATTTTCCAGTTATCTAATGACAGTAAGAAATGGTGCTTTCTCTTCGTTAAAATTCATTGGTAAAAGTAAAAAAAAAAGTGTGAGAGAGAAAGATCTGGCTATAGTAGACAAAGAAGTAAAAGGTAGCAAACAAACAGTAAAAATTATTAAGAGTAAACTGAACAAGAGAGAAATAATAAACCATTCATCCACCTGAGGAATGTGTTTGGCTCTTGAGCTCATGCATCTTGTGGTAAAGGTGCCCATTCCTCTGCTCTCAGAAAACAGTAACGATTAAGGCAAAAGGTGGCTCCTTGCTATTTCAAAGGAACTGGGGGTACAGGATGAGGCTGCCTGTGATTTTCAATTCTTTTCTCACAAAATTAAAACCTTTTTGTTATTTGAGACAGACACTAGGTTGGGCTGGGCCATGCTTGCTGTCAATGTCAAGTGTGGGGGTTAGCACCACAGATCTTTCATCAAGATCACTCTTGGCACCAGGCTTTGTCTATCATCTTGAATATGAGGAAAGGTGAGCAAGAACACCATTTTTGGGAAGAAATAACAGCTGGGAAAAGTAAAGCACAGGAGACAGCAAAGCCTAGGGAAAAGGATGGTAGTAACAGAAGTGAGGTAGAAAGCTAGTTCTTAGCTCCCCAAAGGGCCAGCTGAAAAGATTTAGGGTCAGAGATTCCCTGTGTAGCCAGTACATCAGTCTCTTGAAATTGTAAGATGGCCCAAGAAATGATCTGGTATCCCCCTGCCATCTGATTTTACCTCAAACTCTATCAATGTTGGGAATATTTGGAGATTTCCTTTCTTTCTCTCTTTAACCCAGAGGTTATAGGAAAGGATGAATGGAAATGGCAGACAATACAATAAAGTAGATTAGAGAAAAGTCCACATTATACATGGGTAGAATTCACCCCACAAGTCAAAGAACTTTTCAGAATTACAAGGGAGGGAAGGCAGTGGGCACTAGGTCTTTGAGATGTTAAGACACAGGATGACAGACCAAACTTAGTGACTGGCTTAATAGTCTCCTATCACTTGAGATTCTGTGTTCTTTATTTAATAAACAGATGGAAGGAAGAGTTCAGGGAAACCAGTGTCGCAAATTAAGATATCTCAAAGAGAAGCTGAACCTGTCTTTCCATTTTCTTACATTATTAGTGTCTTTCACCAGAAAATACAGGTGGACCAAACTATAATAGGGTTGATCCAATAAACTCCATTATGTAGTTCACCCTGTGCCCCTCACTAGATCCTGATTTCCTTATTTGATAAGGCTCCTGAACTCCCCATTCTTTTCTTTGTTAATAGGCCTAAATAACCCCCTATATTTAGGAGATAAGTAAGCATATTTACAATATACTTTGTCTTAGGGTCTCTAAGTCAGGGTTATGGAAGACAAGACTAGTGTCTTCCATAACCCATCATGTCCATACATCTTGAGTCCTTATCAAAGTTCATTTTTCACATTTTCAGGCAGAGAATCTCCTCCTTGGCAGTCTTTAAACTTTACCTGACAACATTACACTCCCTCAGCCAAGGCTCCTCAATCTCTAATATCTCCTTAATACTCCAGTAAACAACAAGATATAACCACTTGTTACAGTTCAATCCCATTTGAGCATCTACAGCCACTATCTTGAGATAATCATGTCCCAAAAGCTGACCAAGTGTCCACAGCAGCAGAGGTCCACACAGTATAGGCATGTTGGCACCAATAATACTGAAGTTTGGTTTTTAACTGCATTTTTTGTCAGTTTGGCTGGGTAGATCTGGACAGCTGGAAGTGAACTTCTCCAGCATTTTCTGTTTCTTTCTTTGTATCAATTTTCCACCTGTGAAGCCCAACACCCCACCACCAAGTGCAGCTGCAATTCCTGCCACTTTGAAGCCTGCGAGGAGGCCAATCGGACCCCCCACCACTCCTCCGATGAGTGCACCTGCCACAGGCAGAGCTGCCAGCTTGTATTTTGCAGCCTGTAAAAAAAAAAAAAATTCAATTTAGAAATTGAGTTGAGAATATCCGCCTGTGGTGATGTGCATTTTCCTCTCATTACTCCTGGCAATGCCTCTTTAACTCTTGGTACATAATTAACCTCAGAGATCGGGAGTGGGGGCAATATTCCACAGGTACTACAATTGCTCCTGATCTCGCAACTTGGAGAACTGAGCTACAAAAAGCGGACTACTACAAATTGATTTTACTTGCAAAACAATCAATCCACTAACTATCTAGCAAGCTTATTTAAACAGTTTCAGCTGCTACGATAGCCCCAAAGCTTTTATGCTGCACAGAGATTATCCTGGGGTTCTATGGAAAATAGATGGTCCCACTCCACAGGTACCATCACATCCTTATACTCTTGCCCCTACAGGATTCTGGCGACAACACTTCACTCCCTGATCCTCTGCAAATACTCTCTTATAATACCAAAATGCCTTATAGTGGGGCTTTGGTTTATTCCCTAAAAAATTTCTCTCCCAGCAGAATGAATCTTAGAGTAGAATATTACAACAGTCATTGATTTCTTGCACTACCAATGTGTCATTTGTTCCTTATTTCCTTAATTGCTGGTTCCCTCCACATTAAAGAGAGCAGATCAATTGGGTTAATACTAGAGATTCCTGGGAGCCAGAGTACCATTGATTTGTCAGCAGGAGCAGAATCTTACCTTCCCTAAGTTTTTGGTCCCCTCTTCAACATTCACAGCAGCTCTGTTGACATGTTCTTCAATGCTGTCAATCTTCTCCTGCTGAGACTAGATGCAAAGGAATTATGAGTGAGCATTCCTGCTGCGGAGCAGCAGTCAGCCAATACACACTATTTTAATTCCTGTAATCAGGATCCTGTGTACTGCAGCCTTGCAGTCTGAATAGTGGTTCATTAATAGTGTCTGATAAGCTATGTCAAAAGTACAAATTCACTTGTATAAAAAAATAAAGAGGGTGACTTAATTACTAGATAATAAAAGGGTGGCACCTTTATGGGAAAAAGCATCTCACACTAACATTCATTCAAACATAAAAACATATTCTCCAAATGAATCTACTTTGTAAGAAAAGAAAAATCCAAACAAGCATTTACATGTCATGTTGAGGTTGATGATAAAAAACAAAAACAAAATAAAACAAAAAAACCTCTTTAATTTATCTTCTTTGAAGATTCATTTAAAACTAAGGCAAATTTGCCTTAGGAGTACAATGCCCTTGGATCCAATAAATACAAATGATTACATTTTAAAATGAGAATACAATTTGGTTTGATCTATTGCGAAAACTTTCTACTTGTGATACGCAGCAGGGAGCAGTGAATGAATTTACTGTTCTGAGTTTCACACCTGTACACTTGAATACATTTTAAAGTCATGACAAGTTAAAATGTTTCAGATCAAAGATATTAATTAAGCATTCTACAAAAAATGGCAACACACACACTGACACAAATAGAACCTGTGACTCATGGAACCGCTGGGGAGAAGGAATGACTTGCTCCCTCAGAGGTGTGGAGCCCCGCTCCATTTCTCACGACCGGTTGGTTACTGAACTCCGCTCAAACACCTCCAGTGATGGAAACTCATTACTTGCCCCAGGAACACAATCCCATTTTAAATAAAATTTAGACAGAATTTACATACGATAATATGCACCCATTTTAAGGGTACAGAATGATAAATTCTGACAAATGTATAAAACTCAAGTAACCACCATCACATCCATATATAGACTGGGGGTGGTATTGGTTTTGAAAGATTCATTTATTTATTTTAAAGAGTGAAAGAGAGAGAGAGGGCGTGCATGTGCACACCCTGGGGAGGGGTAAAGGGAGGGAGGGAGTCTTAAGCAGACTCCGTGCAGAGCAGAGTCTAACATGGGGCTCGTGTCCATGATCCTGAGATCACAACCTGAGCCAAAACCAAGAGTTGGATGCCGACTGAGCTACCCAGGCACCCCAGGTTGTTTTTTTTTTTTTTAATTCACAGAAAAAAAGAAGAGAATCCCTCTTTGATCCCAGCTAAATCCGACTTATACAGGAACTGTGAAATAATTCAACTTTAATCCTGAAGCATTTAATTGCCCTCTTAACTTACACTGAATCAGATATAATACTCTTCTAACACCAAACATCATATGAGATCATGAAACGTAACACAGCTAATTTTTCCCCCACAGATGCTTCCTATCAGCATTACTGACATCCTTGCCTTCTCATACACCATGGTATCCTTTCATTCCTGTATTTACCACTGCTATTCTTGACATCTCTAACACAACCCCTAAAAAAAGTCCTTTAGCTGTTTTCCTTTTAATATTTCTGTCAGAGACAAGTATAGCAGTGATGTGATTCTCACCTGTGAGTGTGCACCAGAACTGCCCAGAGGACTTACTAAAGCACAGACTGCTGGGTATCCCCGAACCCGAGTTTCCTACTCTGCAGACTTCAGGTGAAGCCTAAGAATTTGCATGCCTTATGAGTTCCCAGGTGATGCTGCAAGTCCATGACTCTGAGACTTTAAAACCACTAATATATGTACACAATCAGATTAAGGGCATAACCTTCTTGGCCAGATGTCCTGTGTTCAAATACCAGTACTGGGTGCCCTTGGACAAATTACTCGAGTTCTCCATGTGTCAATATTCTCATCTGACAAGTGAGGATAATGATATATCTCATGGAATTGAAGTGAGGATAAAATGAGAGTCTGTAGAATGTGAGGAGAAAAACAGAAAAAGTCATCCTGACTTCTCAAGAAAGCTTAACTCCCATCTTTCTTTTCTAAAAAGTATATTAAACTTTATTCTTTGAGGCCTGAAAATTCTTGGGCACTGAAACATTAGATCTTATCTTTTTTTTTTAAGATTTTATTTATTTGACAGAGAGAAACACAGTGAGAGAGGGAACACAAGCAGGGGGAGTGAGAGAGGGAGAAGCAGGCTTCCCGCCGAGCAGGGAGCCCGATGTGGGACTCGATCCCGGGTCTCCGGGATCATGACCTGAGCCGAAGGCAGTCACTTAACCAACTGAGCCACCAGGCGCCCCTGAAACCTTAGGTCTTTTCTAGGCATTCATTCAATTCAGTTTTCATTTTTCTCAGACAATAAACTTACTTAATGTTAGCTTCTTCTTCCAATCCATGGAAGCATAAGTGCCAACACTAGTAACATCCAACTTGTTCGCATTTCTGACACTGAATTTCCATCATTGGTTCTATTTGGGACATCCCTAACACTTTCCATTCTTGCCTGAAAGTCTGTACTAGCAGATAAATCACGGATGTGATCACCAACCTCTGCATCTTAATGAGCTGAGAGGTAGAGGGAAAATAGCCAATATGCCCCCTTTCTCTCAAGCCCTAATAATTTCCTATACCTACCAATCTCCCCTTTTTGCTTCTGATTTGCTAATGTCTGCTTTCATCTGCCTGTGGCTCCCATACTTGACAATCTTCAAACTCCCTTCTTGACATTTATACTTTGGCCCCTCATATATGTCCTCAGCATCCCTTTAACAAGGAGTTGAACCATATATGAAAGACACTAACATAAAGACTCTTCCCTTTGTAAAGAGAAAGAATTCTCAAAAGATTTTAAAGATATATCTATGGATTTCATTTTAAAAAATAGTGAATTAGGTAGGCCCCCTTGTCTTCCTAAAAAATTAACGAATTTTGGGCGCCTGAGTGGCTCAGTGGGTTAAAGCCTCTGCGTTCGGCTCAGGTCATGATCTCAGGGTCCTGGGATGGAGGCACGCCTTGGGCTCTCTGCTCAGCAGGGAGCCTGTTTCCTCTGCTCTCTCTACCTGCCTCTCTGCCTACTTGTGATCTCTCTCTCTGACAAATAAATAAATAAAATCTTTTTAAAAATAAATAAATGAATCTTAAAAAACAGTTATAAGAACATCTAAGATTCTGGGGAAAATGTGACTTATTAAGTTAATGTTGGTTAAGTAGAATGCAATTTGGGCATCTGAGGTCAAAACAAATGAACTGTTTTTCCCTTGAATGTTTGTTGCAGACACTTGTATACCCAGAATCCTCTGTATCAAGCAACAGTTATACTTTCAACAAATCCATTCTCAAATCTATTAACATTAATAAAAATATGCTCCCTTGGAGAATCTTGCTAGTAGTTATATAGTTTTATTAATGTGCCAACAGCTATGGGTTTCTTTAAGAAGCTATTGCCAAGGGATGCCTGGGTGGCTCAGTTGGTTAAGCGACTGCCTTCGGCTCAGGTCATGATCCCGGAGACCCGGGATCGAGTCCCACATCGGGCTCCCTGCTCGGTGGGAAGCCTGCTTCTCCCTCTCTGGCTCCCCCTGCTTGTGTTCCCTCTCTCACTGTGTTTCTCACTGTCAAATAAATAAAATCTTAAAAAAGAAAAAAAGAAGCTATTGCCAAAACTGTGGTTATTTTCCTTTATTCTTGACTCTCAATTACAAGCATCTTTCAAGGCTAGCTCCAGTCTTAGATCTTGGCCAATCCAGGTTAACACTGAGCTATCCTGGTTCTGAAGTCCAAAAGTATGTAATCTGTAATTCTTAATCATAGGCAATAAATAATACACACAAAAAAGTTCAGAAACATATAAACACTACTGTATACAGAGTCCAGGATTATGTTGGCCTAGAGTAGGCAATAAACAGAGTAGGTAAGTAGGATGTTGGTATCACAGGATTTGGCAATAGAAAAAAGGACTGCAGGGACCACTAAAATGTCTAAAGGTAACAGTGGTAGAACTCTAAGCAAGGAGCCAAAGACGGAATCCTGTAAGAGAGGGACAAAGGCAGGAATGCATCTGGGGTCAGAGGAAGGAAAGGGAATGGGAAGTAACAGACATTATTTCATTTAGTCCTCTCATCAATTTGACAAAGCTCATTGTTCTCAAACATCCTTAAGGTCAAGTGGGTAATAAATCCACTGATCTGATCTCATCCATTACAACCCAGTTTGTTTTTATGCAGGGAATAAGGTAGAAGGTAGAGACAAAACTGGACTAGCAGCACAGTGACATGGTACTGAGTGACAGGCCCAGAGTTCTTTAAATACCCCTTGACAAGAAACAGGGCTAGTTCCATAAGTAAAGGAAGAGAAGAGGGGACCTGAGCAACAAAGGTTGAAGAAAACTGAAGCAGAGCGCTTAGATATTAATCTATTATTGGACCACACCTGGATCTCTCAATGGCTTTATAGGTTCCTTTTTCATTATGGTAAAAAATACGTAATATAAAATTTACAAATTTTAACCATTTTTAGTGTGCAATTTAGTGGCATTAAGTACATTCACAATGTTATATAATTATCAAGACTATCATATATCTTTGGGTTTTTTTTAACTATTCTCTAGTCTTCACTGAATTTACTTAGCACAGTCCTATGCACATAGAAAGTGCTGCAAAAATACACAGTTAATTTCTCTAGTTACTATCATGTCCATGTGACAAGGATGTGGTCACTCTGCTTATGTTCCCAAGTCACTGGTGCCTAAATGGAGCTTCTGTGAATCCTGACCATGTGGTCATGAGAATTCAATCATCCTGGGAAGAGTAATCAGTGGTTCTCCTTTGAGCTTCTGCCTAATACATTCTGTTCCATGTCACACAGATTATAAATAGGACATTTGTATAGAACTATGGCTATAGCCAAAGTCTTCCTACACAAGTCTTCCTTAGATTAGGGGTTAGGGGCTGCTTACGTAAGCTAATGGGATATATAATTATTAAATGGCCACAAGCCCTCAATTTTCCTCTCATGTGCCTATCCCTCTGGAAGGGAAATGTATTTGTCTGGAATGAGAATAATTTTGTACATGTTTAGTTTGTTTCTTAAACCAGCTTTATTCAGGTATAACTTGCATGCATTAAAACTCACAAATTTTAATGTGTAGCTATCAATGACTTTCAACAAATGCACATATTTGTATATACATGTACAGATTTGAAAACTACACTGTATCAGAGACTTAAAATAACTGAATAAATCTTAATTCTGAAACAACAAATATTTGGGGATTCTTGTATCATTCCCTTTTATTCAAGTATATGGACAGATTATACAAGTACCTAATCCAGAAACTTCAAGCATTTTTCTTCTTTTGATTTAGCAGCATCAAAAAAGGAAAATGATTTAAACAATATACTGATGTTCAATTTTAGGCATTAGATTTCAAGAAAAAATACAAAAACTAGAAAACAAGCAGATGAAGGGATTAGCATTGAAAAGCCTAGAAATCATATTCTAGAAGGAACACATTAAAGAATTAAGAGTTCTTAAAAGAAAAAAATATGATGAAGTTGGACAGGGTGAGGAAGGATAATGTTGGTCTCAAAAGGTTGAAAAATTTTATATGGAAAATAATAAAACTTGTTCAGTATATGGCTCCAAGAGGGCAAAAATACCAGAGGGAAGCTACTATAGGACAGAGTTTATATAAGGAAGAGCTTCTAAGAAGCAGAGTCTCCAAATGGAATGGCTGAAATAGAAAGTATCCCTGCACTGTAATTGTTCAAAAAGAGACAAAAAGCAATCTATATGGGAAGCTGGGGCAAGAACAGAAGAATCAGATTAGCTGGCCTCATAGTTTGGTCCAATTCCAGTTCTGAGATTGTGTAATCCAGGGACTTCTTACACTTGAAAGCCAGATATCAGGGAAACCATAATTCAAAGATGTAAACTCCCAGATCATGGTTTGATCAAGAACAAAAGAACTGAACCTAGACAGAAGCATGTGTGTTCCTGTCCGTGCACACAAATACACACACTTCCAGCCAACCTTCCTATACTTCCTATGAAGTAAACATAAGAATAATTTAGAAAAATAATGACAGAAAACCTATTCTGTCCTTCCCACCAAATCTACTTTGTTCTGGCATCTATGTTAACAATACCACTGGCTACCCAATTATGCAGAATACAACCTTAATGTTTGACTCTTCCATCTTCCTCCAATTTCTACTAAGTCTACCCCAGAGAGACCTCTCAGCTGTCCTTTACCTTTATACTTGTATTGCCACTGTTCTTGGTGAGACTCCTGCTATTGATGCTTAAGTAGTCATCCTATTATCTCCCTCTTCCCTGAGCCACTATTCACACTGCTAAAGGTAATCTTTCTCAACCAGACTGGATCTTATCACTCTAACCTGCTCAAAAATCTATTATCAGCTCCTTAATGCCTACAAATTAAAGTTCAAATTCTTTTCCTTTTTTTTTTAAGATTTTATTTATTTGACAGAGAGAAACACAGCCAGAGAGGGAACATGAGCAGGGGGAGTGAGAGAGGGAGAAGCAGGCCTCCCACCGAGCAGGGAGCCCAATGTGGGACTCGATCCCCGGTCTCCGGGACCATGACCTGAGCCGAAGGCAGTTGCTTAA